>JANIIA010000004.1:17262059-17285839 GCA_027478495.1 Erythroxylum alaternifolium | reverse complement strand
GGTATTTGAGATATGAGAAGCACTTTTGGAGAGTATGATAAAGCTCTTGTGCTAATTGACGTTTAAGCCCGACATTTCCTTAAACAAACAAAAGATTAACTGAATGAGCATTCACTCTACTTAGAAGAATAAGGTCATCTGCAAAACACAAACTAGTTAGCGAAACTTTATTACATTTGGAGTGGAATTTGAATTTAAGATCCATTGAAGTCTTGTGCTTCAGCATTTGAGTGGGTACTTCTATGCAAATTAGGAATAGGTAGGGGGATAGGGGATCTCCTTACCTAATTCCTTTCTTTCCTTTAAACACTTCCGTGGGTTTTCCATTAATCAATATAACATAGGAAACAGTAGTAATGCACTGTTGAATCCACTTGATGAATTTTAAGGGAAAATTATTATCTCCAAGGTTTTTAGCATAAATCCCCAATTCACATTATCAAAAGCTTTCTGTAGATCCACTTTTATCATGCAATTATGAGGGTTTCTTCTGCAGTTATACCCTTTTAATAGCTCCTGAATGATAAGTATGTTGTCCCCTATATCTCTGCCTGCCATTAAAGCTCCTTGATTCTCACTGATAAGATATTTAAGCACCTCCTTCAGGCTATTTGCCAAAATCTTGGCAATGATTTTGTAAAGGACATTTGTACACGAAATAGGCCTGTAGTCATTCCAAGTTCCTGGATTAGAGTTTTTAGGAACCAAACATAGAAAAGTCTTGTTTATTTCCTGTAGTAATACCCCTTTTAGGAAGAACTCTTCTATTGCCTCCTTGACGATCCCCCCAAACTATTCCAAGTTTTCTGATAGAAAAAACATTCAATCCATCCGAACCTGGAGCTTTAGAGCCATTCATGCTGAAGACCACCTTATCAATTTCCTGATCTGTAATAGGTCTTATTAAACAATAAGCTTCATGATCAAGAATTTTAGAAGTTACAAATTTTCTAAAGTCATAATCCACCTCAGATGAGTGTGCTTCTGATCCAATTAGTTTGTTGTAGTAGTCCAAATCTTCCTTAGCTAATTCATTTTGACTAATGATATCCACTCCAACTTCTGATTTAATAGGGAAAATTCTATTAGTGTTCTTTCGAGCTAGCAAAGAGTTAAAGAAGAACTTTGCGCATCTGTCCTCCTCTTTTAACCAATTAATCATGGCTCTCTTCTTCAGTAAAGAGCATTGGTTATCCACAGCTTGTAAATAATTTTTAAGCACATCCTTCTGTGCTATGGCTAGTGCTTCATCCAAGGGATTCTCTGCCAGTGTTTTTTGAATAGAGGAAAGTTTCTCTTTAGAAATATCAATCTCCTTATTAATATCCTGTCCTCTCTTTCCATTAAGAATCTCCAGCTCTTGTTTAATAGCCTTTAGCTTTTGGTTACAAATGAATTGTCTTGTGCTCCAAACCCTTGTCTATTGCTTCTTGAAAACCGTTCATGTTAACCAGAAAATTGTAGAATTTGAAAGGATGATGAACTCTAGAGATGGTGAAAAAATTGTCAATTTTTATAGGAGTGTGATCTGAGATTCCAGGGTCTAGAAATTTTGCAAAACTTCTTGAAAAGGAATGTAGCCATTCCACATTAACCATAGCTCTATCCAGTTTTTTTTTCTTCTGATGTGCCAATTTGAACATTGTTTATTTATCCAAAGTAAACTTATGACCTTCAGCTTTTAGGACAATAAGTTCCACCTCCTGCATACATTCGAACATATCAGGGGAATAGTTAAGAAGGTTACAATTACCTTCAGTTTCTGATCTGAACAAAGTAATGTTAAAAGCCCCGTAAACAACCCAATGGGAATTCACTGAAGCCTTGATCCTTCTGATGAAACTCCAGAGCTCAGTTCTTTGGAAAATAGTGTTGAATCTATAGACAAAAGTAGCTAGTATCCAAGAATTTTCCCTTTTGAAGTAAATCTTAGAGTGAATATGCTGTTAACTAGATTCCAGAACTTCTAGTTTTAGATGATCCCCATCATAAACTATTATGATCCTTCCATATGCATGACTTTGATCATTTGTAATCAACTTCCATTTGCTTCCTAGACAAACTAGTTTATTCAGATTAGCTACTCTAATTTTAGTCTCCAACATACAAAAAACCCAAGGCTTTTCCTTTAGCATAAAATCCTTTAAAGCATTTAGCTTTGAAGGATTATTTATTCCACGCACATTCTATATTATCAAAGTCATAATCAAACAGCTTTACCTTTGGAGTTTTTCCTATTGCTCCTACTATTTTTCCTAGAGGTGACCTGCTCAAATTGCTCCTCAGGATTGTTATCATTATGCACATCAGTCCTGGATAAACTTTGCTCATTCAGTTGCACATCCGAAGAGTCGTCACTTTGACTTGCTCCACCAGCCTCCTGAACTTTTCCATCTTCTTGTTGATTAGGTAGAACTTCTGTCATCTGAACAAATTCAGATTTATTGCCCTTCGGAATGTCCTCCCTTTTTTTGGGTGAGACATTTATTGTCTGAGATATTTCTTGGTTTTCTGCTACTTGCTCAGCCTCCTCATTTTCGTTGGTTTCTTCTAAAACATTTTTTCTATACCCATCAATTCCCAATAGTCACCTTGTGAAAAGACCCTACCTGTTGGTTTCCATGCTTTGCCTTAGGCTTTAAGAGATGGTTTCCATTGGTATGTCACCAAGATTTTGTCTTCTCTAAGAGAGTTTACATCCACCAACCTTAGAATAGGAATACTATCCTTCGTTTCCTTCGATATATCCATGCTTACACATAATCTAGCAAATCCGACTCTTTTCCTCATATCAGTGTTCTCATCCGTGCATATAGGTTTTCCCAAGTAGCTCGCAAGCATACTCAACACCTTTGTTTTCCAATACTCTAATGGGATATTCTGAATATTCACCCATAGGGGAATGTTCTTGGTTTTGATTTTTTCAAGCTCCATCCCCGGTTGCCAATTTTGGATAAAAAGTGGAAGTTGAGAGATATGCCAGGGGATCTCTTCTATTACCTTTTGAGCTTCCGACTTGGAAGAAAAGGTAAAGATTATATTGTCTTCTTCAGTAAGCATAACCTCTATCAGACCTCTTCCTTTCCAATGTCTCAATGCCCACACCTGTATAATCAAAAATGCAGGTCTTTCTTCCATGAAGAACCCCACAAGTGTAGCTTCTCATGTTTTGGCTCCCTGCTGCAACACATTTAGGCTAGGAACCACCATTAGATTGCCATCAACCTCTACCGGAGGGCTGAATTCCAAAGAGGAGTCAGTGCTATCTCCAACCACCTATTTCCAAGTTTTCCTGGGTCCCTTAGCTGTTTCTTCCTCAGTAGGTTTAGGAAAAGCAATCGTAGGGGGGGGGGGAGTGAAAGCAGTGTTAGAGGTTAAGAGGTGGAGGAGTCACGGCGGAGATTAGGACAAAGCTCCTGTGTGACAGCTATGCCAATCATCACATGGCACAAGTTGAGGTAGCACACTTGGAGCTTTTGGAAGGTGTTGTAGCACACTTGAAGCTTTTGGTAAGTGTTAGGTGTTTTTGAGTTTTGACTCTCAAACACAAGTTCGGGAGCACTCTGCTTCTGATTTGGAATAGTAGTAGCATTGGGGGTTACCTGGATGGCTGTCCTACACCCGATCACCAACTTCTTCATAAACTCAAGAACATGACTTTGGACCGACGAAATACCTGTAACTTATGCTACAAACCATGTAGCAGGTTCTAGTCTTAACAGGGAAGAAAAGACATTCCATGAAAATCGGAGAAGAATCAGGCCTACATGGAATCCTGGTTCATTGGACGAAGGAAAGGTTGTGAAGAAACGGAACAGAGTCATGCAAGTGAGGCAACGTAATAAGCTAAAGTAAAGGGTTCACAGCAATCAGTGTAGGACATTTTTGTCCCTTATCATTAGTTGGACAAGCATTAATTATAAATTTTGTCTTTTCAATAAATTATTGGTTAAGTTACGTAATTTGATCCAGAAAAGGATAATAAAGTGGCCTAAGAAATGGTCTAAATCAATGGGTCAAAATTTAGGTAAAAAAATGGACCCCTATTTGCGTGGACCAGACCTATGTCGAACATGTGATGGGGACGCTCGATATGGAAGTTATATATATAGGTTAAGGTCTCCTGCAGTTGCTCATATCAATCATAAGCATATGGATCCTTTAATCCATTAAGAGCGCTTATGTATTGAGAAACTGTAAAAAGGCGTTAACCGCGTGTTGGGGAATATTTATCATGAAGGTCTCGGGTGATCGGAGATCGTTTTGGCCTTAGAAACTGCTTCGAAAGCTGGAATGGAACCAAAAATAGGTATTCTGCATTTCCTTCACTTTTAGCCCTTTCATGAATGATCCGAGACACGTAATAATGTCTATGCTATGTGTTACAGGTAGTATCAAAGTGGTTGCGTGATCGAGTTGTCGAAAATGAAAGTTTTTCAGTATCCAATCATTATGGTTTTCTTCAGTTTTGATTCATTTTTCAGTTTTTTACGTATATGATTATGTAAAAATGGTATATATAAGACTAACTATGAAAAACGAATCAAAAATGGGCCAAAAGGAGAAAAAAATGGGTTCCAGGGTTACTGGAAATCGCTGCTCGATGGTGCTACAGTACTGCAGGAGCAGTGTTATAATTGGCGCATGCATTGCATGCGCCAATCGTGTCTTGACAAATGACACCATGAGTTGAAGGACAAGTGTGACGCGTGCAATGCACGAGCCTCACGTAGCCTTAACAGTCCACGAGCACAGGACGGTTGGTGCTGGTGTGCAACGCATGCGTGACCCCGTTACACGTGCACGCTAATGCATGCTGACGTCAGAACTATAGTGACGTTGGCGTCAACATAAAAAAAGGAAAAATTTTAGAAATTTTTATAAAGTTGTCTCGAGTCTTTTTGGGTCCGTTTCCAGGTCGGGGAATTTTTAAAGTAATTTTTCAATTTTTCTGGATTTATTATGTTGGTAATTGGATTCTAGAAACATTTTTAAAGCTTTTTAAAGCTAAGTTTGACTATATTTTTGTACTCTAAACTACATATAAGAGAGACATTTAAAGTTTTATGTCTCGTGTGGTAGGTTTAATATTCAAAAAAGTATGATAGTCACTCCCATTGGGAATTTTTAAATAAAGAAGGCCTCAAATAAAGTTTAAAGGTAATGTTTTCAGTACTTGTATGTGATTATTTGACTGTGCATTTGGTTTTTACATTTGTAGCTAATTTTCACATACATTATGCCCATATAGAATGTGAGGATGACATTAAGATGTATTTCTTGTGTTTGTGGCCTTTTTGGGTACTGGTAAGATTGTAGTCACCACAGTAACCTTTCAAGTCAGTATTTGAATTCTACCACTTGCATATTGGGGGATGTCTCTGATCTCTTGTTTGGTTATTCTGCCCACTTTAAGATGTACATAAAGTCATAAGATGGAGGAAAAATGTTGCTTGAATGATCTGCTCACCCATAGGTGGTAATGTCATGAGAGTTGATAGTTTGTACTCTGATCTCTTTCATGTAGAGGTCTAATTGTATATATTATTTATTCAATCCACAAGAGTTTTCATAATATGTGCAATCAGATTCTTTGAATAGGTACTGCTTTAATATTTTAAGTATCACTGTTGTCCTGCATTTATACTGATCTTTACATTGTCTTTTCTATTTTTCAGTTACCTTTTCTATGAACAACAATGTTGTCACCATTGAGACCTTAAATGGTTTAAATTTCAAAAAGTGGATGAAGGATGTTGAGTTTTCCTTAGAGATGGTTAACATCAATATGGCGATGCACATCGAGAAGCCTCCTCCACTTACTGATGTCAACTCAGAAGCTGACAAAGCAACAATGGCAACCTGGGAGCGGTCAAATAGGACGTGTTATTTGACCATTAGGGGTCGATCCCAGATCATCTGCTTAGTAGATTGTCAGACACGACCATGGCGAGGAAGTTCATGGATAACACTTCCCAAAGATACAAGGTGTCTTCTCATGCAGAGCAGAGAGCTTTGATTAAAGAGTTGTTCTTCATGAGGTATACAGAAGAAGGAGGCGTTCGAGATAATATCATCAGGATGCACAACAACAATATAAGGGGATTTTAGACGCTTATGTTTAGACACATCTAATAATTGTCTTAAATAATCTAAGAATTGGTAGAGTTTTTAGACATTTATTTAAGACGGTAAAATATGTCTAAAAAATATATTTAAAAAGAGTTTAAAATTTCTAAAATTTTCATGGGATAAATTGACTCGTTTTTATAGCTATAAATTAACTCTTATTAACTCCAGTTCTAATTTAATATAAGTTCTAAAAACTTGAAAAAGACAAAAAGCGATAAAACACTTAATATAGGTTCTAGCTTTTGTAAGTTACGCTGGGCAGTCTAAAAAGCAATTTAATAAAAGTTCTAACTTTTGTAATTTAATATAAGTTCTAAAAAGCAAAGAACTTATAATATGTATTCTAATTTCTAATCCCCAATTAAGGCAGCATGTTGCTAAATTTTTGATAATCTAAACTTGATATATTAAGGACAAATTAAAATGTGTGCTATATGGAATATGGATAGAGACCGTGTAGAAGAGTCAAATTTTGATGACTAGAATATTTAAACATCGTGGGCCGGTCTTTTCTTCTAAATTTCAACTTTCCAATCTGTATCGGTAGTGAAAAAAAAAGTCTTCCAGGAGTAAATTCCGGGGGGGAGCCTTCTTTCACCAAAATCGATGACCACAAAGGTTACTCATCTTTGTCGCTTCCATAACAAAGGAGTTCTATCCTTTGAACTCACTAAAGATTTATCAATTTACTCAAACACCCCCAACGACCACCAACCTTGCGTCTAAGTTCTAACGTTACGAGCTTCTAGATTTTTTTAACCCTTATTATGTTCTTTTCAGTTGAGCTTGCGTCTAAACACAACAAATTTAACCAACGCAAGTTTTTCCCCCTCCTCCGTCTCACTCTCTTTTCATCAAACTTTCAAAAAATGTGAAGGACACAAGCCATCTCGCTCTCTCGCTAACCCCGAACAACAAACTCTCTACCAATCTTCTACAGGTATCTCTCTCTCTCTCTCTCTCGTATTTGTCTTATTTTGTGTTTGCTTTTTCTACAAATTATTGTTCAGACTTTTGCACTGATCAAATCCTCCTTTGTTTCTGTTCCCCAATTTTGCTATTTCTTTTTTGTCTCAAACCCTCAGAATTCTTGTTTTGTTCAATATTTTTAATTGTTGTGCGTCTTCTTTTTGTGATTTTTAATTGAATTACCTAATTTACGTTAACTTTGATTGAAAGTCTTGTAACTGTAATAGTTTCAGGATCAACTACTTTTGGGCCCTAATTATAAATTACCATGTTTGGCTCCACCAACCGTAATTTTTTTTGAATTATTGCTTTATACTTTGTATTTTTTCCATGTTTGTACAAGTATTGAGAAGGCTGTGAAGCTGCTTTTCTTATTTTCTTACTTTAATTTATTGATAATGTGTGGTGATGATTATCAAAATCAAAATATGTCACTATTTTTGGTTATCATCTTGTGTGTTTGGTTTTTGATTGGAGATCTATTTGGTTTCCAAGAAAGGTATGGAAAAATGGAAACGGAATGGAATGGAAACTAAATGAAATTTGTTTGTATGTTCGTCTGCTATCAATGGATTATGTTAGATAAGGCTGGAATGAGACTCTTCGCTTTATTATGGTTTTGCTCAATTTAAGGCTTGATTTGCTTCCAAAATGTTCTTTTCAATAGTTATTTTTGTCTCTGTTGTTTTTCTTGATCCGAAATTTGGGAAACTTTTTCTTTTGTTTCTTTATGTTTTCGTTTTCATCTGTTAGATGTGGCTAATGAGTAGCTGGATCTTGATTTAAAGATTGGTGTTCACGTACGTGCATGCATGTTGGAAATTTGTATTCAAACATGATATGTGGTTAAGATTTTGAATTCAAATGGAAGAATGTGAAAACATCAGCCTGGAATTTAGTACGATATTGTTATTTGAGTTTGTTTGAAGTGTGCTTGTGAATTAGCCTGCTTCACGTGAATTTTGATGCTTGGATGCGCAGAGATGGTTCAATACAAGTTTTTGTGAAACTAGAGAAAAATTTTGAAGTATCGCTTATGCTCTCTGCCCTCTTTCTGTTTATGTAGATCATTGTTTATATCCGACGTAGATTGTGATTTGATATAGGAAACATGGGGGTATATCTCAGCTCCCCTAAGACAGATAAGGCATTAGAAGATGGTGAAAATGCTAAACTTTGATACGGCGTCTTCTCAATGTAGGGGTGATGTTCAACAATGGAAGATGCAGTGAGTATTTTTTTTATTTCTTCTTTCACTACTATGCTAAGGCAAGTTAATCGTGAAAATTTAGTTAGTTTTGTTGTTGTTTTTGTTGTCAACGTGATGGGTGAGAGTTCTTCTACGATTGAGATATTTCTTACATTATACTGTTATAACCCTCTGTTAGTTTATTATAAGGTCGCCCATTAGTTGATATTACTCCTATTTAATTTCCTTGAGAATGCACGGTGTTTGGTTGATGTGAAATAAAATTTACAGAACAATAATTGATTAAGCTTTCATTTCCTTTTCTTACCATGTGCTTCTTCATTAATTATGACCATGGTGAATAATTTGATATATTGGACGTGGCTTGCAATTGTGGTTTTTTCAGTTCCTTGAGTTTATATTATTTTGTATGACTTTTGATTTTGTTTTCTATCCCCATTTTAGTACTTTGATTGTTGCCCACATTCTTGGTCAACTCATATACAATGTTCACAATCGTTGCATCTTGTTTCTGCTAAAAACATGCAATCAAACTTGTTCAAAATTTTATGCAGTGATTTGGCTAATCTCATAGTTCTTTCGAAGATCTGAATGAGGTTCCTTTTTGCAAACATAAAATTTGTATTGTGGTCAATTTCTTTAAAATAAGTCCCAATGGTCTGGTTGTTGAGTTTTTTGTAGGTCAATTGGTATTAAAATTGAAACATATTAGAGAGCTTAATAGAAGGTGTCAATTATACCTTCTAGTCATGTTTTTGGGTGCTTATGTATTCACTGTAAGGTTCCATCAAATCATATAATTTACCTAATTTATAAGTTATTTTTCTTCTTTCTATCTTTCAGGTGCCTTATTTTCATATTAAGGAAAATAATTGGACTCTGAGTACAGACATGAACGGTCGATGGAATGTGAAGTTTGACTTGTAAGGAAATATACTAGAGACGTTCTTTTGAAGTTGAGATTTGCAGCTGCAAAGTTCATGTTCTTTTTGTTTAACTTAGTCGTGAATACTATAAGATGTCTAATATGTACTAGGTTGCACTTCTTGTGTATACAAAATACAGAGTAGGGGATCGATGCAATTTGTTTGTTTGATTGATTTCCTTTAGCAATGATTTATGTGACTTGTATTGATTGGTTACCACCAATTGCTATATTAGTCGTTCTAACAGCCAAGTAAGAACAGGGTTTTGTTTCTATCTTCTCTCTCTTTCTCTGATTTTGATTTGAATTAAGTTTTCACGTGATTAATTTATTAAAATTTATTTTAATAATGTGAGTGATCTTAAAAAATATGCAAAAAGCAAATTGTAAACTTAGTTTTTCCTAAAAAGTGGTGAAATTTTTTGTCGTAAAATACTGTCTAAAAGTGAAAAATATCGACAGAAAAAAGCATCTAAAAGTTTACACAAAGCGTCTAAAATAGCATTTATGTGTCTAAGAAAATCGTCGAAAATGTATGTTTTCGACGCATCTATATGTAAATAGATTTTTGACGTTTAGATTTTCGACGCTTAGTTGCTTAAAAAATCTATGTTTTTTAGGCTTAGATGCCTAAAAAATCTATGTTTTTTTTACGCATTTATTTGTCTAAGAAAATCGTCGAGAATAGTTTTTGTGACACTAACTTTTTTACGTTTTATAAAATGTCAAATTATTTTTAAGACACAAAAAAGTGTCTAAAAACTCCACCTTTTGTGTCATTAAATTTCATATTTTGTTGTAATGATGGTGCACCTTCAGAGTAGGCTGAAGACATTAGATATTCTAATTACTAATGTGCACTAAATATTCTTCCTCAAGAGTTTGAGATATTGACTACCTCCTACATCTCTCAAGATGAGAACTGAGATATCAATTCCTTGATTTTCCGGTGTGCTGCAGTTAAGGAGAAGATTAAAAGTTCTCCTCATACAGCCATGTTTGTAGCTATTAAGGGTAAGGGGAAGGCTAAACTCTAACAGTCTAAGGGTAAGGGTAAGAAACCCAAACCCTCTCTGCAGATTCAGACTGGACAGTCCAATATTGCAAAGGGTCCAAATATCATAAAGAGTATGAGACGCTTCTTCTGTAAGAAGAAGGGGCATAGAAAGGTAGATTTTCCGAAGTACAAGCTATGGAAGGTCAAGAAGGAACTATCAAATAACTCTTCGATCTATATGATTCATCAATCCAATGCAGCTATAACTATATCAAGTTCTTGGTGGTTGGATAGTGGAGCTTCTAATCATTTTGCTTCCACAATACAGGGGTTCACATATAAGAGAAGGCCGACTAAAGGAGAGGAGAAGCTGATGATCGGAAACAATGAAGAGGTGAATGTTTTGTTTGTAGGAGATGTAGGATTAAACCTTGATATGAGGTTTGTATTGGTTTTACGAGCAACATTTTATATATCATCTTTTAGGTGGAACTTGATCTCTGTATCAGTTTTGGATAGAGAGGGTTATTGTTTTGTATTTGATACTTTGGTTGTAAATATTTCTATCAATACAAGATATATCAGAACTGCTTTCTTATCTTATAGATTATATATAATGTGTCTTACTCCTAATAAAATGTATGCCTCTTCTTATGTTGTTGGACTTGTTACTTGAAAGAGAGCCTTCATAAAAGAAACATCATACATGTTGTGGCATAAAGTCTTAGCCACATTTCCAGGGAGGGTGTTAAGAGATTGATAAAGGATAACATTTTTCCAACGATGGACTTTAGTGATCTGGAGACATATGTCGATTGTTGTAAGGGTTAGTTGACCAAGATAAGAAAATAGGGGTCAACTCGTACTTCTGGTTTATTGAACCTCATACATACAAACATTAGTGGTCCCTATACAGGCACGTTGTGCAATGCTAGATATTTTCTAACATTTATAGATGATTATTCCCACTATAGCTATGTGTTCTTGCTTAAAGAAAAGTCTGAAATTCTTGATAAGTTCAAGATCTTTAAGATTAAGGTTGAGAATCAATTAGAACAATCAATAAGGATAGTCAGATTTGACAGGGGAGGGGAATAATATGGTAGACATGAGGTTATAGGACAAGAAAAAGGTCCGTTTGATAGGTATTTGGAAGCAGTTGGAATAGTGACTCAGTTCACTACATTAGGTAGTCCTGAGCAAAATAGTGTGGTCGAAAGGCGTAATCGCACCCTAAAGGATATGACAAGGTTAATGCAGAGTAAGACTAACCTACCCGAATACTTTTGAGGTGAAGCCATCAAGACGACATTGTATATCTTGACTAGAGTCTTAAGTAAGTCAGCGCCAAAGACGCCTTTTGAACTTTAGAAAGGCTGAAAACTAGGCCTTGCACACATTCGTGTGTGAGGCTGTCCTGTTGAGGTAAGGTTATATAATCCTTATGAGAGAAAATTGTAACCTCGTTCCACTAGTTACTATTTAGTAGGTTATCTCGACCACTCTAAGGTCTACATAATGAGGGAGGATCCTCACATCCTCTAGGAGATAGCAGGACAGATACTATAATTTTTATATGTCTACCTCTCATACAATCAAGTCCAGTGGATGAAGGTTTGAGTACCATGCCTATGCAGGCACAGGAACCTATACCTGTTCAGGAAGAGATTTCTGATGTACAAGAACCTATGCAGTTGCGCAGATCCACTAGAGAAAGGAGACTCGAATTACATAATCTATTTAGGTGAGCAAGACTATGACATAGGACATGTTATGGATACAGTTACTTTTATGGAAGTCGTTTCTGGGCCCCATGCAGACACGTGGTGGGAAGCAATGAAGGATGAGATGCAATCTATGAGGTATAATAAGGTATGGGAGTTTGTTGATTTATGTCAACATTGCAAGCCTGTCAATTGCAAGTGGCTATTTAAGACTAAGAAGAACACATAGGTCAAGTTGAGTGGTTTAAAGCGCATCTAGTTTTCAGGGAATTCACTCAGAGAGAAGGAGTTGACTTCAATGTTACTTTCTCTCCTGTATCCTCAAAAGATGCATTTAGAGTGATTATGGCAATAGTAGCTCATTATGACATGGAGCTACATCAGATGGATGTTAAGACCGCTTTCTTGAATGGTGAATTTTATGAAGAGGTCTATATGGAGAAACCTGAAGGATTTCAGGATTAAGATGCATCTGACAAGGTTTGTAAGTTAACTAAATCAATATACAGTTTGGAACAAGCTTCCAGACAATGGTACCTAAAGTTTGATGAGGTTTTGACCTCATTCGACTTTGTAGAAAACAAAGTTGAAATATGCTTATACTATAAGGTCAGGGGGAGCAAAGTTATGTTCATACTGCTTGATGTGGATGATATCTTGCTCACGTCAAATGATTTGACCATGTTGTATTAGATAAAGCAACTTTTGGCCAAACACTTTGACATGAAAGATTTAGGTGAAGCATCTTTTATCCTCAGTATACAGATTTACCGAGATAGATCTCAACACTCATTGATTCTCTCACAAAGAGCATACATTGAACGAGTACTAAAACGTTTAATATGGCTGAATGTAAACTTGTTGTAGCACCTATCTCTAATGACGAGAGATTATCTTTGGCATAGTGCCCAAAGAATGAAGTTAAGAGAGACGTTATGAGGAATGTCCCGTACTCTAGTGCAATTAGTAGCCTGATGTGCACTAGACTAGGGATTGCATTTGTTGTTGAACTGTTGGGTTAATATCTAGCTAAACTAGGTGTGGACCATTAGAACGCAATCAAACATATGTTGAGATATCTAGAGGGTATCAAGGATTATACGTTGAGATATAGAAAGTCAATGATTTAAACCTCATAGGGTATATAAACTCCGATTTTTCTATGTATCCGGATGATCGCAAATCCACTTCAGGATACATTTTATGTTGATAGATGGTGCAGTATCGTGGAAGAGTGTCAAGTAGACACTGATAACTTCCTCGACCATGCATGCAGAGTTTGCTGCATATTATGGAGTTACTACACAGGCAGTTTGGCTTAGAAACTTGATTTTTGAGTTATCTGTGGTGGATTCAATAGCTAGACCCGTTCGGTTATATCGTCATAATCTTGCTGCAGTGTTGTTCAGTAACAACAACAAGAGTATCACAAGGTCTAAGCATTTGGAGGTCAAGTACTTGACCATAAAGGAGTTGATTCAAAAAGGTGACATTGAAGTGGAGCATATTAGGACTGAGGAGATGTTAGCTGATCTATTGACTAAAGGACTTCGCTCACTAGTGTTTGTTAGACATGTATCCGGTATGAGCGCGTTAAAGTTTTTAGACAGCAGTAGTTAGGGATTACTATATTTGCTCCTTAAATGTTGATACAATTTTTGTATTATGACAATATAGTTATTTATTAATAAAGATGATCATCTTCTATTATCCTCAGTAATAACTATTCTTGTGTATAGTCATAATACATATGGAAGTCTTAAGATTTGTGTTGATCTTAAGCATTTTAAAGGTCATTGGGCATTTATAATGATCGACCTTGAGCTTATGTCATTAAACACATACAGTTTATACGGATATCCTTAAAGTTTCATATGACATAGGGGAATATAAGGTATAATCACATAAAAGTTCTCTAATGCAGTTAAGCACTCAGTTGGAGATCATAAAAGGTTTTCTCTAATGCTGTTTAGCATCTGTGAGAGGAAACAAGTTTTTTCTAATGCTATTTAACATTCGGTGAGAGAAAACAGGATTTCTCTGTTGCAGTTTAGCACATGCAGTTTAGCATAAAGTTACAGAAACCGCGACTTACAAACGAAGATGATACGTATTAGATCATAAAGGTATCATCCTAGTTTACCACACTCAATTTTCTCATTCATGTTAGTAAGGTATTAGATATTTGTGATTATATTAGACCTATGTCACACATGACATATGTGTTTGATATTTTTGGGTATCGAAAACCTTGCAGGATGGAATGCTGGACTTTCATTATCTTTGGATAAAATGTTTTTTAAATTTGATACCAATACAGTAGCGTGACTTAACCAAGTTTTAAAACTATTTTAAACTTGAATAAAACCGCAATTAATAATTGTTTAAGGGAGAGAATATAGGACTTTTGTCCTTTACCATTAGTTGGACAACTATTAATTGTGAATTTTGACTTTTCAATAAATTATTAGTTAAGTTACGTAATTTAATCTAGAAATAGGTAATAAAGTGACCCAATAAATAATCTAAATTAATGGGTCAAAGTCCAGTAGAAAATGAATCCCTATTAGTGTAGACCGGACCCATATTGGACTTGTGATGGAGAAGGTCAATATGGAAGCTATATATATAGATTAAGGTCTTCTACAGTTACTTATATCAATCATAAGCATACGGATCCTCTAATCCGTTAAAAGCGATTACATATTGAGAAAACTGTAAAAAGACGTTAATCGTGTGTCGAGGAACATTTGCCGTAAAGGTCCCGGGTAATCGGAGATCGTTTTGGTCTCAAAAACTAATTCGGAAGCTAGAATGGAACCGAAATCAAGTATTCCTCATTTTCCTTTTTTTTACCTTTTTATGAACAATCTGGGACACGTAATAAGGTCTATTATACGTGTTACAATCAGCAGATTGTCAAACTTTAACTTCAAAAGTGGCTATGGAAATCATTATACATTAGAAGTATTAAGATAATAATGGAACACATTCTTTTTTGTTTTTGAATAAGTAATGAGCTTTTGGTTGTTGGCTGCTTAAACTGATAAATACAAGAGAAATATGCAAATTCTTAACATTCCGTCTCAAAACTGGAAACTATAAAAGGCTAAAAGAACCACATATCAAAACTAGAGTTCAGAAATATATAGTATTTATATACGTTCAGTACAGCAAAAAATCAGCTGAACATTGTAGACGAAAGAAAGGATCCCATCTTCTTCGTTGTCATCATTGTCAATAACAATAATTTCCAACAGATTTCTGAATCTTCCCCCATGCTCTATGCAATAACGATAATGTAGGGATATCAGTTGCAGAGACCTTCAAGTTCATTAAGCCCCAAAACAAAAAAGCAACCCCACGTCCTTTCCCGTCCTTAGAAATTATAATCGGTAAGGAAACTCTCGTGTATGTTGGTTGAACCAGTAAAAAGCAAATATTCCTTGCTTTTCCTTCAACCCCACCAGGGAAGGAAAGACAAATGTCAATCAAAGAACTCGTCTGTTCTTCCCCTTTCTTTTTCTTTTGTTATTTTTCTCTCTAATCAAACGATGATCACGTTCTATCTTCCCGTGTCTAATTTTATCATTATCTCTCATTCTTCCAAAAAATGTACTGAAGAGCGATAGAGATCATAAGGAGCCCATAGATGATCCACCGCGCAAGGCCTTCTGGAATCAAGCCTTAACCATGGCTTCCCTTTTCCACTCCAATGAAGCAAGCTAATAGGCCCAGGATGCAAACTCCTACACTTCCCCTCAATGTTATCACCCCCTAAGCCATGTTGGTTCCATCTATGATCCACAGCTTTTATGTTCCCAGCTAAAACCAACAAAAATGGTGGCAATGACCCCAAATGGTATATCCTCTTCTGCTTTTGCACTCCCATCCACTCCTCAACTTTCAAGGAATATTCTCCTTCCCTCCATTTCTCAACATCCACGACCATAACCCCGGTGTTAAAATAACAAGGTGTCCGTCCGTCAAAAGTCTTGGACAAAACAGGATCAGACCAGAACAGCTCCGTGAAGTACTTGGTGAAGTTCGCATGGCAATATTCTGGTGCAGCCAAGACTTTGTCCTCTAAATCAACCTCCCATAATTTTGTAATGTCATCAACAACAACAAGATCAGAGTCCAAATATATAACACGTTTCACGTGAGCTGGGATAATGTCTGCAAGGTAAATCCTTGCATAGTTTAGAGGTTGGTCCAGCGCCTGACGGATGGATTTAGATATCTTGCCACGAACACGGTTGGAGTCAAACCTGTAGATATTGAAGTTCAGGTAAGGGAATGTTGATTTAATGCTGGAGAGCACCTCAGGCTCGTAACGTGCCCATAGGAAATGGAACTCAACGCTTTCCGGACATGTTGAGTGCTGAAGAATAGACAAAACTGCAGCCATTGTGCCTCTAAGGTAATTGGCGTCAAGGGTCATGGCAACATGTATTCTATGAGGCCCGCAGGAGTCTCCATTACGAAAAGCAGGAGCTTCCCGGAAGGGTTTCCGGACAACACCGAGGCGGATTCCGCCAGAGGAGGAAGCGGGTGAGAGCAAGATGAGAAGTATAAGAGACAGGAGGCCATGGAAGAGAGGTAGAAGGTTCCAAGAGGCCATCCTGTCCTAATAATAAAGGGAAGGTAGCAATGCAAAGTTAAGGGTAGATGGTGATTAGCTAGAGAAGAGGAGTATTGGCCATTATTAGGCCGGTTAAGGGAAGGCTACAAATTGATGATAAGATACAATAGAACAATAAGGGAAGCAGAGAGGTTGGTGGGATTGTGAAGAAGACAAGATCCTTAGGAGGAGAGTGATACGTTGTGTCCCTCTCCCCCTGTAAATAACAAAATGCAAAGCACCCTTGTCTTATCGCTCAAAAACTCTTCATCTTCACCATTTTATCTCCAATGAGTGAGTTCTATATCTCAAGTATGAGATCTTTCCCCCTACACTAAGAGCCCTATTTCAATGGCAAGAAACGCGGGTTTCACTTGCACCGGAAATGCTACAAAATTTTGATCAACAGATTACTGTTTTTACAAATACATGTAGTGGTAACTGATAACTGATATACCCTTTTTGCAAGGATAGCTACACGGTATTTGGCTCAAGGCCTTTCCTTAGGGAGATTAGTTGAGAAACGCCCACTTGAACATGGCAAAATAAAGCAACAGAAATGTCAGTGTTGTACTTGAGTCTCTCCATCTCTCTCTTGTTGGAACAACCGCAGGTACCAAGACCTAAGAAAACCAGCAACTGAATCCTCATCCCTTTTTGTCAGGTTATATTTTTGGAATCTCATGTCCTTCGCTTGTTTCGTTTCGTCAGAATGAATGGACGACGATTAAAGAGAATGATATGCAGACGCTGAAAATTAAAAAGAAAAACACAAACAGCTTCATAAGTTCTTGCAATAATTATCAACTTTTAACATGGATTCATAAGTTCTAATTGAACTGATTGAAAACATTACATCATTTTAATAGAACTCTTTTTAAGTACCACAGAATTTAATTCAACTACTTTTGTGTTTCTTTCCCACGAACAATGCATGGATTGTCCTGGAATGTCCCTACCTCGTTATCAACATTATTCAACTATATTTTATTTCCTTTTTTCTTTTTTTTTAATTTTTTATATGAATTGTAGCACAAACAACAAAAACGAACGTGTGATTTGATTCAGCAACCTCACCACACCTGTTTATTTGTTAACTAAATAATTATTTTCTTGTTTACTCTTTAGACTATTTTTTATATAGAACTCTATGATTAGAGTACCTTTATTTTTTTAGTCTTCTTATGGATTAAGAGTGTCAAATAATATATATGAGATTGTGTATTCAAACATATTAAAATTGAGTTTGTATGCATTTAACTAATACCAGATAAATCATTAATATTTAATGTCTTATTTCTAATCTTCCAAAAATATGTTTAAAATGTAAATAAAATTTAAATATGAACAGAGAAAACTATTAACAATAAGCAAATGAAAAAAAAGGAAGAAACTCAATTTAAGATTATTGGTTAATAGCATTTTGTGCTCGCTAGAGAAAAATGAAACTTGTTGTCCCTAAAACACATATAATGGAATAGATACAATAAGATTACAATGGTTAGAAAGACAAAAATTCCTTCTTTTGGTAGATACTATTGTATTGATTATCATATTGTACCGGTTGATACCTAACAAAAAATAGTACAAAATCGGATGATTTCTCTTCCGATAATAATATATGTAAATTTTGTTTGAATATTGGGTAAGAATTTATATTTTAAAAATGATGATTAAAATTTAAAAAATACAATCAAACCCCCTAATTCCCAACCTTCTCTCCCCTGACTCTAAAGACCTAAATCACAAACCTAAATAAGCTAATCGCTAATTGCCAATGCCCTTTGCTGTTATCGCCTCTGGTCACTATCAACTCCCTTATTGTCACTCTTACTACTAACTCCTCCTTTCTTTTGCTTTTCTAAGGTTTGTTGCCTGTGGTTCTCACTTCTCTTCATTGCTCTTAATTTGTATTTTCATTATTAGGAGTCATTAAGTTTTGGTACACAAAATAACTTTTAATGTCTATGAGTTGGTGTAGATTAATCTTTGATCATTAAAATAAACCTATTGCATCTTATACAAAATGAATTCTACAGAGCAATCTTTATAGTTAAAGAGGGATCATGCTTGTATATGATTTAGAATATACAATTGTAAATACATTCATGGATCGAACATTAATAAAGACAAACCTGTCTCCATAGTTTAGCAACGTTCTTGACAAGGATTTATTCCCTCTCGTCTTCTTTCTCTTAATATGTTTCTTTGATGGTTAAGATTCCCTTTCATAAGTTTCTAAAACTTATATATATCTTGTACCAACCATCATGTTGGTGTATTTTAATAGAGAGAGGGAAAGGGTCATTGACCCATTTGAGATCCCTATATTTAATACCCAATAGCCATCATCTTGGTTTCTTTAATGGGACTCAAACTATAAGTCACATGGGCCATTTAAATATTCTAACATAATTAACATATTACATAAACATAAAGAATGCCTTTATTAATTAAATAATAATGTCATACATTAAAATTACAATCAACCGATTAACTATAAGAAAATAAACTAAAATCATAGATATGACAATGTAAAAGAAAGCACCTTCTCTTTAAAATATTGGACAAAATAATAACCTAATTTTATGCGCATACTTAAATTTC
Source organism: Erythroxylum alaternifolium (assembly GCA_027478495.1). Lineage (NCBI taxonomy): Eukaryota > Viridiplantae > Streptophyta > Magnoliopsida > Malpighiales > Erythroxylaceae > Erythroxylum > Erythroxylum alaternifolium. Next base: position 17,266,651 of record JANIIA010000004.1, on the reverse strand, counting down.
ATAAAGAATGCCTTTATTAATTAAATAATAATGTCATACATTAAAATTGCAATAAACCGATTAACTATAAGAAAATAAACTAACATCATAGATATGACAATGTAAAAGAAAGCACCTTCTCTTTAAAATATTGGACAAAATAATAACCTAATGTTATGCGCATACTTAAATTTGTACAAACTGAAGTACAGATAAGGTTACTCAAATTTAATTCATCAACTATTTTTATATTAAAAAATCTCAAACTGTATACTAATTGGATGAGAATGAAATATGTTAAATGTTTGACTGAGTCAACTCGTACTCTGCAATAGGGGTCATCAAACACTGACGTATATGTTAATCACGGGACGAGATCATCTATTCCTTTTCTCCTATTTCCACTCTGTCCCATTGTATGGCATCCACACATTTAGTGTGTAGATGTCATGTAATGGCACATAGTGGGATAGGAAAGAGGAACAAACGATCTCCTCCTATTAATCACATGTTATGTTTGCCTTCCAAATTCCAATGCACCTATTTGGCAGTGTTATTGTCGTAGTTAGCATGAACACGTAAGGAAATTCCACTTCCAGAACAATGATGCTAAAAATCAAACATAGGGTAAAAGCCCATATGGAAAAGTAGTCACTCCTGGGCCCAGTCCATGGACTAGGCAGAAGAGAAATGTTAAATAAACATAAGTAATTATAATAATAGATTAATTTTTATTATATTATAATAAATGGTGCAAAAAAGGGTAGTGATATTGATCCACGAGAAGCTCACCAAATTCTTAAAGTGACAGAAGCTAACTTGAAGAAAGCTGAAGGTAAGAGACAAATAATTGAGTCAAATCTACCTCTCAGATTAGCGAGGACACGAGTAGAAGTTATTAATGTGATTTCATAACTAGTTGGTGTGTTCCAATAATTAAAAAAACTTCTATTTATACACTCTATTTTTATTTTATATTTATTATATAATAGTATTAATAAGATTTTTATTTTTATATGTATTTTAAAATAATTCATTTATAACTATTGAATAATTTTATTAATTTATCATATTTATATCTCATTACTTATTACTTATATCATTAGGCAAGAAATGGATTGTAAAAATTAATTAAGTTTAAACGTATAAAAAGTATTAAAAATATTTAACATTAACTGTAATTTATTTATTAATTATTAATAGTATATTATCTTATCTAATTTTATTAATAATTAATAGTATATCAATTTATTAAATTTTATAATATATTTACTAGTTTAAAATAATATTTAATATCTAATTTAAGTTCACTTATTAATAACTAATCCATATTAATTTATCACATGTAATAGTCACTGGGGAAAAATTATTAATTTTACATGACAATAGATTACATATTTTATTAATTTTATTAATTATTTAATAATGTTGATAACTAAAATGATTCATTTTTGTATTTTATTAGAATCAATATTAATTTAATCATTATATAATTGTCAATGCTCATTAATTTTTTATGTAACTTTAGTCTCCTAAATTCAAGTTTACTGTTTATTGATTTTTTCATATCTTATCAGTCTGTTAGACTTATTGCTAATGTTAATCAATGTTTTTTTTACCATATTTATCCACTATACTTAATATAAGAATTAAATAAAATTTTCTTAATTCATCAGTCCGTGAGATTTAATATTACTGTTGAATAAAAATTACAATGGATAAATTATTTATAAATTAAGATTTTAAATATATAAAATAATGATTTATAAATTAAATGAGTATAAATAAATTACTTGTAAATAAAATACATATCATTAATTCATTACATTATTATAATAAATCAAATATAATTACGTAATTATAAATCATTATAACATATAATTATCTTATTTATTAGTATTATTATATAATAAAAATCCAATATAAACTTAATTTATTATCATTTTAAATTTATTGATATTGTATTAATTATTAATTAAAATTACATACATTAAAATATTAATAAAATTATATAATTTATTTTTATATAAATAACAATATATATATATATATGATAAATCAATAAAATAATTAAAACTTGTACAATTTTATTTATTAATAGTAAAAAGGCGAAAATTAAAGTGAGTGATTAATGCTTAAGACATTAATAGAATAAAGTTGGTGTTCAATCTAATATTTCCTAATAATCAGGATATAGCTTTGGTGCAGTGGCTACTTCTAATCTAATCCAATTTAAAGGTCCTCACTGGCAAAAGTTTTTCTAAAGCTCTCCCTTAAATCTGATAGCATTTTCTTTTGTCATTAGCATTTAGAGTTTTTATGCGTATGCTTATATGGCTTTAACTTAACTTGATCCTTGGCTGTAAATGGATGAACTTTGTCCTTCAGTTGTTGTGCAATCATTCTTACAACATCAAATGCATAATTGAGAGTGCTTCTTTGATATAGCATTTTATACGGTCAATTTTGCTAAAAAATTTAAAATTTTAACAATTAAAAGATTTACTATAAAATAACGATAAATAAAAACTCTTTATTTATCTTTAAAATAGCTTTTTATCATGAATTTTTTGTTTATTTTATAAAAGATAATATTTTTTGAGTCAACCTATAAGAAATATCACTACTCTATTAAAATTTTGTTGTGAAGATGTACATAAAATTGAACCTAAAAATAATGTATAGTTCATTAGTGACAATAATGTTGCTCATAAAATAGATGGGAAGAGGTTGTAAAATAAATATATTTCTTTTTATTGGACTGTTTTTGTTAAATGTTGTATTAATTTGATGTTGAAAAATATAAAAGAATGAAGATTCTTTTAAATCATTAATGAAACTTTGCAAAAAATAAGAAAATCATTAATGTCATTTATAATAGTGTACAAGTTTTAGATTTAATGAGAAAATATTTTTAAAAAATAAGAATTTGTGTCGTCCTACTATTAAAAAAATTGTAACTAATTTTTTATCACTTCAATGTTTTTTTTAAAATAAAGAAGAAGATTTGAAAATATTTATATGTAATAAATGAGCTGCATCTCAATATGCCAAATCTAATACTAAAATTGAGGTTTCAAAAGATTTATACTTCAAGAATAGCAATAACAACACCCAGTGAGAGTCCAGCAAAAATGCAGGGTCTAGAAAGGCTCAAAGTATGCAGTTTTATCCTTACATAGTAAAAATGTTGTTTCTGATAAACTCAGATGTAATGCAAAGTAATAGTAGTACAAATATAAATAAATATGTATAACTAAACATATAAAAATATGCAAAACAATACATATCGAACATGGTAAAAATTAACAATACAAGATAAAATAAGTAAATAAATATAAAAACTAAAAAAAAAGAGACAAGTAAAAGAATAGATCACAGAAGCCATTATAATAAAGTAAATAGACTAAATAAGAAACTATTTAGGCTAAGTAGTTAGGAGAGAAGTATTACTTAATCAAAATATTGAGGCTACATATAAAACGAATGACTTGAAGGAAAAAGTTTAGAGGAATTAAGAGAACGATAAAGACCTCTCTACATAAGATCTTTTGTCTATATTATATTATGCCAAAGTTTTCTATTACGAGCCATGTTCTCGGTAAGTTTCAGCAAAGCTATATTATTCTTGATCACTATACCCTAGTTCTTCTTAGGCACCCTTTTTTCGTCTTACAGTCAGGTTTCTCCTTTTAACATACTAAATAACCTAAGTCTCACCTCTTTTAATTTATCATTAATACTTGCCACCTTTAATTTGTCTCTTACCAATATATTATTGACCATATCTCTTCTAGTAAGATTACACATCCAATAGAGCATACTTATCTTTGCCACCATTAGCTTACAACTATACACTTGTTTGATGGGCCAACACTTTACCCTATATAGCATGATTGACCTAATTACTAAACGAGAGAATTTACCTTTAAGCTTGAGTGGTATTTTCTTGTAACATAAAACGTCTGATGTACTTCTTCATTTAATCCACCTTGATCTGATACGGTGGACAATATCTTCATCTTCTTTCCATTGCTTTGAATTATAGATCCCAGGTACTTAAAACATTCTTTTCGTCGTATAACTTCTGAACTAATCTTTACCTTACATTGGGATCCACACTATAGCTCGAAAAGATACACTTTAAGTACTCAGTCTTAATCCTACTCAATTCAAAACCCATCGACTCTAAGTATCTCTCTAACATTCTAGCTTGACATTGATACCCTCTTTTGTCTGATCCACTAAAGGGGTGATTGGTTCGTATAGGGGAATAATAATATGAATGAGAATGAATATAGTAAGGAATGAGAATGAATATTATCATTATAATTATAATAGTTGGTTAAAAGGAAGGAATGATTACTATTACCATTGACCAACGTTTTTAATACCGTACCATATTGGCCAGAAGGTACCGTACTGGCCTAAAAACGGTGCGGTAAAATCAACTTCGGTACCGGCCAAAAATACCAGCCAGTACCAAATTTTTTGTTGGGTACCGACCAGTACCCAAAATACCGGTACCGAAGTTGTGCAATTTAATTTCGGTGAATTTAAATTGTGCAATGACCAATTTACAATTTCAAAAGTTTAAACCTAATACTCCGTCG
>JANIIA010000004.1:17236539-17261959 GCA_027478495.1 Erythroxylum alaternifolium | reverse complement strand
GATCACTTATACAATCATCATAATGAGAATTCCATAGACATACAAGTAATGTTCCAAATGGATTTCTCATATCGGGTCTGTTCAGTGACTTATTCTCTAGCAAGCACCCACATGTTTGTTTAAGTATCTCTATACTTTAGCCTGTGAGATCGACTACTTCCTTTATAAGGAAAAACAAACGTGTGTTAGTCTTTTTATGTTCTATTAATGTCCAATCTTAATAGAACAATGACTAGGAACATTTAGGAATAGTACATAAATGTAATATGAATCTCATAATTATAATCTCATTATAATTTCATTTGCAATGTACAATTATTCCATAGATTTTAACATATACATCTAAATATGTATAAGATAAACAGTGCATTTAAAACATTTGTCACTAAACTACAACCAAAGCGATTAGTTGTAGGGCATAAACTAACTCTTGGACTAGGTGTAACTCATCATCTCACTTTGGACTTAGAAAATCTCACTCTTAATTCATTATATCATGGACCAGAAGTAGTGAAAATAGACAATGGTAAAACACTCTAAATCACTCTCATTGGGTCCTTTTTGTGTTAGTCAAATAATAATTTTTCTTTTAGATAATATTTTACATGTTCTAGATTCATGTTTCAATTTACTTTATGTTTTATCCTTTACTAATGCTAATAATATTTCGGTTGATGTTTTTAATCATTTTGATGTTAGGGATATTTGCACGAGGGAAGTACTTCATACCTGAGTGAATAATTATGGTCTTTACTCCATATTGCTTCATTATATTTATCAACCAAGCCACCATCCATAAGCATTGTTATCTTCTCTTTCTCAAGGGCATTCTCATCATGGACATTCCAATTTTAGGACTATTAAACAGGCTGTTCATTGAGCAAATATTTCTCTTCTTAATAACCATTTTTTGTTTTACATGTTTGCCATTCTTGGCATCTACATATCAAGCCAAAGCACCTTTAAAATTAGTTTGTTTTAATTTATAGGGTCCTTATTATCTTGTCACATCTTATGATGGAAATAGATATTATGTTTTGTTTTATGATCATTTTAACAAATATTTTTAAATATATTTTTTGCAATAGATATCATGTTTAGTTTTATGATATTTTAGAAAATATTTTTAGATATATTTTTGTCAAAAATAAATTTGAAGTTCCTCATATCTTCAACAAGTTTCATCATTTAGTCGATTTTTTATCATTCCATTAAATTATTTTAAGTTCATTGGAGAGGAGAGTTTGAGACTTTGACTAATTATTTGTTAAAAAATAGTATAACACAAAGAAGTTCTTGTCCAACGCTTCATCTAGTGGGTTCGAGGAAATCTTCATTTTGGCATCTTCATGTAACAAAATGGCCCAATCATTTTCTTTAATATGCCTTTCTGATGTTGCTTTAGACGAAGGACTCAATTGATCCTAGGTTTCGTGGTGCTAATATGATAACCTGAGGTGGCAGAGGTGGTGCAAATCGTTATGTTCGAGGTCAGTCTACCTATATCACCTCTGATTTTAAGTATTGTACTATACTTTTCGACTATTATTTGCTGTATACTGTTCTCATAACCTTGATCATTCCGTGAAGGTGTTCTTTTGCATTTAATTCCACATGATTTCCATTTAATTTAATGATTTTCTTTCAGATTCTAGTACTTCATATGAAACCAGCATACAAGAAGGAAAATGAAACCTATGCTTATGCTAGTTTATATCCTTCAGCTTCTAGTATAGGAGGAAGTGAAATCAACCGTCGACCTCCATCGTTTAGGTTGTCCCCTTTTACAAATCACTTCACACGGTGATGACGGGAATTATATGAGATGTTCTACAATTTTTTAGAATTATATGATGGAACCTGTGAATTATCGTGCATAGTATCACCCCTTTTAGTTTTCCACATTTTCATACTAGGATTAATGTAAATTATCATACTAATGACTTATAGGACCTTGCTTCAATTTATTTTTAAAATAATTAATCGCTATCTTGGTTCACATGAAATAGATGTTCTGTAGCTTATTAGCCTGTGGACATGTGAGCTATGCAAACTGAGTTCCATATTCTTCTTAAATGGAAACAATTGGAACTATATTAGATCCTTTTTCTCAGTACTGCTGGAAACTTTAGACAATCTTTTGACTCAGTGGATGTAGCTTGTTGGCCTGTGGATATGTGATATATGCAAACTGATTTCCATATACTTCTTAAATGGAAACAATTGGAACTATATTAGATCTTTTTTCTGAGTACAGCTAGAAATTTAGGCAATCTTCTGACTCACATTGGATGCCTTCTAATTAGATCAAAGAAGGGAATGACTTACTGGCCTTACTCGTTGTGGATGAGATTATAAATTTGCATACATATGAAGCAGCAAATAGCAACTTTAACCTAGGTTTTTTCAACATTTATTATTGTATGGTAAATGGGAAGAGGAGAGTGATTAGACAAAGCAATCAGAAGTTGTCCAAAATTTACGGCATAGATGCACTTCTTTTTGACGTTGATGGCTATTCTTGGGAGAGAAGATATTAGATACAGTCTTAACAAAGTAAATATTAAAAAGGATAACTTAAACCATATGTTCTACGTTATATTAGTTTTATTTCCTATAAGAAAATGAGACATCTCTTTAAATAATTTCCTACAAGATAGAAGTGAATTTGTCAAACAATTGTAAAATAAATGTAAACCCATTCCATTCATAAAAGACCTAATAGTAGTTGAATTATTTCAAATCAAATGTAAACCTAATATATATTGTGCGTTGCATATTGTTTAATATATTTTAAATATTATTTATATGCATAAATAATTTTTATTACAAAATAAAGTATAGTTAAAATTAATAAAAATCCTTTTTATTTTTATGTTGCCAAATAGTCTACTGTACAAAGCTCTTTCAAAAACGTTGTTTTTTTAATTGACAGCCAAACAGTCAACTAGTTTTTAGAAAAGCTTTTCTCATAAAAACTCTACTGACAAAAGTTTTATTGAAATAAGCCCATCCAAATAGGCACTTAGGCTTACTTTAACACTGAACATATTTGCATGTACCAATTCAAATAGGACACGAGCCACAAAAAGATTGATCCATAAAAAGGATCAAGGTTTTAAATGATGTAATTGTTACAGGTCAATCAAACTATTGGTTGGAATGACTAATTTTTAGTTCATTGACCCAACTCAAACTTGAAAGGTTCACTAAATGGGTCTAACCCAAGTGACTTGCCAATACCTATTCTTAAATGATGTAGGACAGAGAAGGTGCTAAAGTCTTTGAGGGTTCAGATTTGAATCTTAGATTAATGTATTTTTAATATTAAATTAAACAAATTTATATTGAACTAGAACTAAAACTAAAAAGGACTCAATTAATGTATTGTCCATCTTAATGATGTGAGTATAAAGATGAGTGAGTTTTATCATATTAATTATATGAAATTAATTTTTTGATTTTAATTCAATTTATTAGACAATTGATTTTAAATATGTAATTAATATATCTATACATATAATAAGTGTAAAATTTCTATTGGTAAAAGAAAAATAGTATAAAGTTAAACGACTCAATTTGTAATCGAATTTGAAGGAGTACAAGCCAACAAGTACATGTTAGCTGGCACTCTGCCTTCCTCAGGAAATGAATGATATGGTGACTAGTTGACCATTTCATTTTCTTGATCGTTAGAAAATCATGTACACTTCCATTTTGATTGTAAATGCCACTGTATGAGTCATTAATGAAAGCAAAACATGTGTGTCATAGAAACCTTTTCCTAATGTAGTGCTCTACTCATCAATTATTTTATCATGAAAATTGATGTTTATTATTGTTATTATTATTATTATTATTTACAAATATTGAAAGATACAGAACTCATGACTTTAATACCTTTAATCTTCCTGAGGCCATTGTAATAACACTACAGACACAATTTGCATGGCTGCCGAAATAAAGATGAATATGCTCAGCTGATTGACCCCATCTTGTGATATTATTGATGCCTTTCCCTGTAAAAACAAATGATTATTTCGACCTTAAATTTACAAATATTTATGATCCTGAGAATAAAATAACTAGAAGAATGTGCATAAGTACCTTAGCACTATAATAGTATAATGATCCAGTACTAGACTCAGCTACCATAATTCTTTCATGTAGTTAGATGTTGGCAGCTCTGATCATTTTCTGTTGAAACGACATTATGTTATTTGCTACCTTGTTATATACATATATTTTAACAATATAGTTTCCGGCCACAGTGAGAGAGAGAGACATTAACCCCAATATCATAAGTACTGCACCAATCACACACCAAAGATAATCAATTCACTCGTAAAATGTGTAAAGATTAGAAGGTAAAACAAGATTAACAATATTGTGCATAATGGCTATACATCAGTTGAGTCACTTCCATTTCCATTCCTAAGTAGAAAAATGATTCAAAGGAGCAACTTTAATTAGTATTGTAACAGAAGGAAACTCACCTGATCAGATGAATGGGTGATTCATGAAGTGACTCAAATGGCTTCCCATGAACTATGGTTTATAGGAGAGCTAGTTCTAAAGAGATCCATTTGTGAAGTAATCCAACATCAGAAAGAGATACAAGGATGAAGTAAGTTATGTATAAATATAAGACTCATAACTCATTTTTTAAAGGTTTTGGGTTAAGATATGATGGCTTGATTGTATATGCACTAACTGGATCTAGTTCAATTTCTTCCTAGGCCCCTTCAAAAACCTTCATTGGTATTATGTCCCACTTGCACTGGATCGTTGATGAGACCTTGGTTCCTTTGCCTATGTGCCATCCTAGACTATGATCTACTATCATCTAGATTTGACTAAAAAGTGGTATTCAAATACCCTTGAACTCTCAGTTCAACTCCTCCATGTACCAAGAAAATATCTTTAGTACTTCCTAAGTACTTTAAGATGTTTTTTTTACAACCGTTTAGTGACACTCACTTGAATTGGTTTTGAAACCTGCTAGTAACATCGTATATATAATTGATCCAATTATTGAAGCATATGGAACACAATCTATTTTATCTCTCTCTTCTTGTGTCTTAGGACACATACTCAATCAAAGAGAAATCCTATACGAGATGGGTAAGAATCCCCTCTTGGAATTTACTATACTAAACCTCTTTAGCACCTTGTTTAAATACATGGATTGAGATACACCGAGCAACCTCTTTGATCTATCTCTATAGATCTTTATTTCTAGAAGATATGTTGCTTCTCCCATATCTTTTATAGAGAAGTCCTTAGATAACCCAATCTTTACATAATAAAGCATTGGTATGTCATTTCCAATTAGAAATAAGTCATCCACATATAGCACTAGGAAAACGACTGCACTCAATACTAAACTTTTATAAAATCAAACTCTTTAATTATCTCATCAAAATGGATATTTCAACTCCGTGATGCTTGCTTAAGTCCATAAACAGACTTTTACAACTTGCATACTTTATTCAGAAATCTCTTGGATTCAAAACCCTCAGTTTGTGTCGTATACAGATCCTCTAGCAAATTGCCATTGAGAATACTTTTTCGACATCTACCTGTCAAATTTCATGATCATGATATACGTTTATGTCTAATAAGATCCTTGTGGATTTAAGCATAGCTATTGGCGAAAAGGTTTTATCGAAATCAACTCCTTATTTTTGTTAGTAACCTTTATCCACTAACCTTGCTTTGTACATACGTACATTACCATCCATGTCAGTTTTTAAAATCCACTTGCATCTAATTGGTACAATATCATTAGGTGTATCCACCAATCACACACCAATATCATAAGTATTGCACAATCACACACCAAAGATAATCAATTCACTTGGAAAATGAGTAAAGATTAGAAGATAAAACAAGACTATCAATATTGTGCATAATGGCTATAGCTTAGTTGGGTCACTTCCATTTCTATTCCCAGGTAGAAAAATTATTCAAAGGAGCAACTTTAATTAGTATTGTAATAGAAGTAAACTCACCTGATTTCAGCATCAGTACAACCCCGAACAAGGAATTCTTTCTACGCTTCTTGAGCCACTGCAACAATGACCAAGAACATAAACGAAAAAAGATGTAGAATATGATGGAAATTTACAAGTAGAGGAATCTTACGTCGAAAAGAGACATAAGGATAAAGTGAGTTATATACAAAGATAGGACTCATAACTCATTGCCTTAAGGTATTGAGTTGAGATATAATGTCATAGTTGCTTATGAGTTCGCTTGGATCTGGTCCAATTTCTCCTCAGGCCCCCTCAAAATCCTTCATTAGTATTAGAGTAAGGTTGGTGAAGTCTAATGAATAGAGATTCATGGACTTGGGTCAGATGAATGAGTGATTCATGAAGTGATTCAAATGACTTCTCATGAACTATGAGTTGAAGGGCAGCTATTTACGGATGGATCCATTTGTGAAGTAATCCCATATCGAAAAGAGATACAAGGATGAAGTAAGTTATATACAAAGATAGGATTCATAAACTATTTCCCTAGGGTTGAGTTAAGATATGATGTCCTGATTGTATATGGGCTCATTAAATTTGGTCCAATTTCTCCCCTGGACCTTAAAACCCTACATTGGTATTATCTCCCACTTGCACTAGATTATTGATGAGACCTTGGTTCCTTTTCCTGTGTGCCATCCCACACTGTGATCTACTATCATCTGGATTCGACTAAAAACTAGCATATAATACCCTTGAACTCTCAGTTCAACTCCTCCAGATATCAAGAAAACATCTTTAGTATTTCTTAAGTACTTTAAGATGTTTTTCACAACTGTTCAGTAACACTCACTTGAATTGGTTTTGAAACATTCTAGTAACATCATATACATAATTGATCCAACTATCAAAGCATATAAAACACAATCTATTTTGTCTCTCTCTTTTTGTGTCTTAGGACATACACTCTATGAGAGAGAAATCCCATGTGACATGGTTAAGAATCCCCTCCTGGAATTCTCCATGTTAAATCTCTTTAGCATCTTGTTTAAATACATAGATTGCGATAAACCTGTTAAAAATATAATTTGAACTTTAGAGTTTCTAAAGTTTTCTTCAGGAATATCTGTTTATTATAGAATTACAATGTATGGCTAGGATTTATTTCTAGAATAGTCTTGTAAATGGATAATGCCTAGAGCACTAGATTTTTCTAGAGAGCATTTAATAAGCTAGTAGGGTAGAAAGTTGTTGAGTATTTAATAACTTAGTTAGGTTCAAAGTTGTTAAGCATTTAAGTAGTACTTCTAGAGTAATCCTAAGCTTTCTATAAATATCTCTTGTACCAAGCATTTTAAGCAAGCCAAAATTTAAGTGACACATTCTCCTCTCTAATTCAATCTTCCGCCTTTTAGCAAAGTGGTATCAAAGTTGATTGGTTTAGAAAAAAATTTAGAGTGTCTGTGAAAAAAAATATAGAATGGGTAAGTTGTGAGAAAAAGAGTGAGGAATGAACAATTTTGAAATGGTTTCATTTCAATATCCTCGTCTTACAAACGATAACTATGAGAATTGGTGTCTTCGAATGAAGGACTTACTGGGCTCATATGATGCATGGGAGATAGTAGAGAAGGGGTATGAGAAGCCATAAGATGAAGGAGTTTTGTCTCAAAATGCAAGAAATGAATTTATGAAGACAAGGAAGAAGGATTAATAAGCCCTCACCATCATTCTCCAATGTTTAGATGATTCAATGTTTGCAAAAGTGGTTGATTCAACTACCTCAAAAGAAGCTTGGGAGATCTTGCAAAAGTCTTTCCAAGGAGTAGAGAAGGTGAGGACAATAAGAGAAGAAGGTGAGGAAAGTAAGGCTTCAATCTCTAAGAATGGATTTTGAAGCAATGAAGATGAAAGAATCTAGATCAATTTTGGATTATTGCTTAAGGGTACACGATAAAAAAATCAAATAAAGAGATATGGAGAAATGGTAGAGGATATTTGTGTGCAACAGGTAAAGGATGAGGCTATAATTTGAAGATAAATGAAAGGAGGTATGAAAAATCCAACATTAAGTGTTACAATTGTCATAAGTTTGGCCATTATTCTCGGAAATGTCATAGTCCCTTGAATAATGGTAAGGCAAGAGTTAATCTTATAGATGGTAAGGAAGAAGATGAATCAAATTTGTTGTTAACATAGGGCAATGTGTCTTTTGGAGACTTATTAAAAATTCAAATTGAAGGCAAAGATACAATTTTCATCTCTTCCAAAGATGGTAGCCATAAGATTGTGAATGATATTTATTATGTGCCCAAGTTAAAAGGCAATATTTTAAGCTTTAGACAACTTTAAAAAAAAGGGCATGATATTCACATGAAAAAATAATTATCTTTAGCTTCGAGATCAAAATGGTACATTAATTTCCAAGGTCCCTATATCAAGGAATATGATGTTTGCATTGAATCTCCAGATGTTTGATGTAAAGTGTTTAAAGGTGACGATAAAGGAGGAAGCATGGTGTTGGCATATTAGATTTGGACATTTGAACTTTAGTGACCTTAAAGACATAGGAGAGAAGAAGATGGTAAAAGGGATGCCCTTAATTAACCATCCCAATCAAATTTGTGATGCGTTTCTCTTAGCAAGCATATAAGGAGGAGTTTCCCAAAAAAGGATACATCAAGATCAACTAAGCCACTACAACTTATACACACCGATATTTATGGGCCAATTAATCCATCATCATTTAGTGGCCGCAAATATTTCATCCTCCTTATTGATTATTTTAGTAGAAAGATATAGGTTTACTTCTTGAAACAAAAGTCTGAAGCATTTGCTACATTCAAAAACTTTAAGGCTCTTGTAGAAAAGTAAAATGGTTGCAAAATCAAGGCTCTAAAGTCCAATAAAGAAGTTGAGTTCACCTCAAGAGAGTTCAATGAATTTTGTGAAGCTTATAGAATTTGATGTCCTTTAATAGTCCCTTGATTACCACAACAAAATGGCATTACTAAGAGTAAGAATAGAACAATTCTTAACATGGCTAGAAGTATGTTATATGCCTAAGGAGTTTTGGGCTGAAGCTGTCTCTTGTGCAGTATACATATCTAATCACTCACCAGCATCAAGTATTAGGGATCGTACACCACTAGAAGCATGGAGAGGACACAAGCCTAGCATGAATCACTTAAAAGTGTTTGGGTGCATTACTTACAAGCACATCCTGCAATAAGAGAGAAGCAAGCTTGATGATAGAAGTGTCAAACATGTCTTTGTTGGCTATGACACAAAATCAAAGGGCTATAAGTTGTGCAACCCAAGCAATGGCAAGGTAGTGGCAAGTCGCAATGCAGAATTCGATGAAGATGGAGCATAGAATTGGGAAAGAAAAGAAGAAAGCAACAATGACTTCATTCCATACTTTATTGAGGAAGAAGAAGAAGTTATGGAACCAACACAAGATGAAACTCCACCTCCTTCACCCACTCCTAATAATCAAGGTGAAAGCTCAAATGAAAGACCAAGAAGAATGAGAAGTCTTGATGATCTTTATGATGAAATTGAAGAAGTAAGTCCTGATTTGTATTGCCTCTTTACCAACGGTGAGCAATCTTTACCCACTCCTAATAATCAAGGTGAAAGCTTAAATGAAGGACCAAGAAGAATAAGAAGTCTTGATGATCTTTATGATGAAATTGAAGAAGTAACTATCGATTTGTATTGCTTCTTTGTTGATGGTGAGCCATTCAGCTTTGAAGAAGCCATAAAAGACAAAAGATGGAAACAAACTACAGATGAGGAAACCAAGTCGATTGAGAAGAATGATACTTGGGAACTAACAAATCTTCCCAAGGGCATAAAGCCATACGAGTCAAATGGATTTACAAGGTGAAGAAAAATGCAAAAGGAGAAGTGGAAAGATACAAAGCAAGGCTCGTTGTAAAAGGCTACAAGCAAAGGTATGGCATTGACTATGAAGAGGTGTTTGCCCCTGTTACTTACATTAAGACTATTCGACTACTTATCTCAATGGTGGCTCAAATGAAATGGAGAATCTATCAACTAGATATGAAGTTGACATTCCTAAATGGTTATTTTGAAGAAGAAGTGTACATTGAACAACCACTTGGATATGTGGTCTAAGGGTATGAAGACTAAGTCTTGAAGTTAAAGAAGGCATTATATGGGTTAAAGTAAGCACCAAGGTTGTGGAATAGTCACATTGACAAGTACTTTCAAGAATAGGGATTTGTTCATTGCTTTAATGAGTATGCTCTCTATATGAAAGCCTATGATAATAGAGACATATTTCTAGTTTGCCTTTATAAGATGATATGATCTTTACTGACAACAATTCGAGATTGTTTGAAGAGTTCAAAAAGGAGATGTCTTATGAGTTCGAGATGACTGACATAGGGCTGGTGTCTTATTATTTGGGCTTAGAAATGAAGCAAATAGAGGAAGAAATTTTTATTTCTTAAGAAGGATATATGAAAGAAGTATTGAAGAAGTTTAAGATGCTTGATTGTAACCTCGTGAACATGCCCATGCAATGTGGAACGAAACTATCAAAGTTTGAAGAAGGCAAAAAGGAACATCCCATTTTATTCAAAAGCCTTATGGGAAGTTTAAGGTACTTGACTTGCACGAGGCCTGATATTCTTTATGTTATTGGAGTAGTGAGTTGTTTCATGGAAGTTCCTACAGTAACTTATATAAAGGCAACAAAAAGAATACTTTGGTACTTGAAAGGTACGTTGGAGTATAGATTATTTTATACTTCCTCCAATAATTTCAAGCTTTTAGGATATTGCAATAGCAACTTTGTTGAAGATATTGATGATATAAAAAGTACTATTGGATTTACATCTTACATGGATAATTATGCAATTTTATGGAGTTTAAAGAAGTAACAACTTGTTATGCTCTCTAAGTGTGAATTTGAGTATGTGGCAGCAATATCTTGCACTTTTCATGCGATTTGGCTATGAAAACTATTAAAGGAACTTCACTTGATTCAAGAAGAAGCAACTTATATTTACATTGACAACAAGTCTTCCCAAGAACTTGCCAAGAATCTTATGTACCATGATCGAAGTAAGCATATAGACATAAGATATCATTAGGGAGTGCATTGCAAAAAAGGAAGTGGAGCTTAAGTAAGTGAAGACACAAGACCAAGTTACAGATATTTTCACTAAGGCACTCAAGTTTGAAGACTTTTAAAGACTAAGATCAATACTTGGGATGAAGAAGAAAAGTTCAAATTAAGGGAGAGCGTTAAAAATATAATTTAAACTTTAGAGTTTCTAGAGTTCTCTTCAAGAATATCATTTTATTCTAGAATTACATTGTATGGCTAAGATTTATTTCTAGAATAGTCTTGTAAATAGATAATGCTTAGAGCACTAGATTTTTCTAGAGAGCATTTAGTAAGTTAGTTGGGTAGTTGTTGGGTATTTAATAAGTTAGGTAAAAATTTGTTGGGCATTTAAGTAGTAGCTCTAGAGTAATCCTAAGCTTCTTATAAATAACTCTTATTCCAACCATTTTAAGTAAGCCAAAATTTGAGTAACATATTCTCCTCTCTAATTCACTTTTCCACCTTCTAATAAAACCAAGCAACCTATTTGATATATCTATATAGATCTTTATTCCCAAAAGATATGTTGCTTCTCCTATATCCTTTATGGAGAATATTTAAGATAACCAAATCTTTATAGACTAAAGCATTGATATGTTGTTTCCAATTAGCATTATGTAATCCACGTATAGTATTAGGAAAATGACTGTACTCAACACTAACCTTCTCATAGAAAATGGTTCATCCATATTTTTTTATAAAATCAAACCCTTTAATTGTCTTATCAAAATTGATATTCCAACTTCGTGACGTGTGTTTAAGTCCATAAATAGATTTTTGCAACTTGCATACTGTATTAGGAAATCTCTTGGATTCATTAGTTTGTGTCATATACACATCCTTTAGCAAATTCCCGTTGAGAAATACTATTTTGATATCTATCTGTCAAATTTCATAATCATGATATATGTTTATAGCTGATAAGATCCTTAGGGATTTAAGCATAGCTATTGGCATAAAGGTTTCATCAAAATCAACTCTTTGTTTTGTTAGTAACCTTTAGCCACTAACCTTGCTTTATATATATGTACGTTACCATCTATGTCAATTTTTAAAACCCACTTGCATCCAATAGGTATAATACCATTAGATGTAACATCCCGTTATCCCATGTTAAGGGTTAGGATCTTAGAATACAATCCATGAGAGATTAATGAGAAGTTAGAAAGTACATTTCATGTTCATGCATAATATGACATACCCACACATGCGAATATTAATGTTTGCACATTAAAATGATTGTACATGCATTCATTGACATTTCTCGGGTATAATTGATTTGTAAATGTGAGTTTTGATATGAATTGTGGTTCATATGTATTGAAAATTGAATTGGTGTGTAGAGGTATTGATTTAGAAAAAATTCAGAAATTTAGAAAATTTCTGAATTTTTTGGGTAAATTTTAAATTAGGAAAAATGCCAAGTGGCAGGACATTTGATAAATGGAAGTAGAATTACAATTTAAATTACAGTGGAAATTTTTATAAATGACATTTGAATTTAATGACCTATGTCATTCAAATTTGGAGACAATTGGAGTAGAAATTATAGTTGATTGGACTAGTTAAATGAGAGAATCTAGTTTAAACCTATAGGGATTGGACATATGGCAAGTGACAAGTGTCACTTGCCAAACCATGTCCTTATCCTACGATGGTTTTAATTAATTGGAAGACCGTTAAATGGTCTTGTATCTTGCTTTTCTTCTTCTTCTTCTTCGTGGCTTTCTTCTCCTCCTTCACAAAATTTTCTCACCAATCTCCATTCACGTTGAACCTAGCCCTCTCATCTTTCACTTGCTACTCTCTTCTTGCTCTGTCTTTCATTTCTCACTAAAGACCCAACCCTACCACATTGAAGGGTGATGTACGTAGGTTGTATGGAGAGCTAGGGTTAAGTGAGATCTTGAAGGGTTTGAAGATTTTAAAGCTAAATCAAGTAAGTTATGCTTTAATCTTCATAGGTATTGTTAAATGAAACATGTATGATGATAAATTTGATGATTGATCATGAGTTTTTATATATGTGTTTTAATGTGGGTGTAGTGTAGTGATAAAGAGATCATGCTCTAAATTGTAGTGAGTTAATGTTATTCGTGAATTGTTTGGTAAATGAATCAACAATGATAATGAATTAAGAGATGAATGAGTATGAACAAGGAAGTTCAAGTATGATGATGTGTGTGTGGATGAAGAGATCAAAGAGTTATGTCTTACTTTGTGTTAAGATGAATAATAATTCATGAGTTTAAATCCAAAGAAAAGGCTAGTGTATTGTCTTCAAATGAGAAGAAGTAGGATGATAGTTTGGAGATAAGGTAGAGTTGAAAATGAAGTTAAATGTGTGTTGTAATATGTTAGATGGAGTACTTTTACTAAACATAAATATGTATTTTGACCATATATTGATCTGTATATATCCAATTCTGATGGATTTTGATTTATAGTAAACTAGAAACACGTGGCTAGATTTGTCATGAAGGAATATAATTTTAAATCTATCCTTAAGAATCTTGAAATTTGGCTTGAAGTTGAGCATTGTGTTCTATTGAGGTATGAGAATAGTTTATAGTATGTTGATTATAACGTGCATGATACTGAACCAAAATGCATGAATTTGATGTCATTAGAAACCTAAGACATATAGGAACATTTTATTAGTAGAATGTGTGAACTAAAAACCTCATTTTCTAGGTCATAATTGTCATACAAAATGACCTAAAATTATGTCATGAGAAAAATTGAAAAACTGCAGGATAAGTGGGAGAATTATTTCTGTCACGATCGTGGCAGGGCAGTGATTTTTTATGGAAATGTTTTGATTATGCAATGGTTGAACCAATTAAGGATGAGGTATATATCTATGATGCTTCTGGACTTAATTGGAGCTTAAAAGGAATATAATTTTGATGTTGGAAACGTTGGTTAAATATGTGATAAGTTTTGATTGATTTTAATGTTATACTTTAAGGAAAAGGATGTTTGATGGCAATGCATCTAAATGTAAAATGTTTAGAGTGTTAAATGAGGACATAACATAATGAATGAATTATTTGATTACCTTATGAATGAGATATACTATGGAAAGAGATATGATTTCATGAATGATGAAATTAAGTTGAAATTGATGAATCAAATGAGTTGAATTTTATGGAGTTAATATAATCAATATGATAGTTGAATTAGTATAAAATGAGGTCGTATTATAAGAGGTGAATTCTGGAAAATTTGGTGTGAAATAGATGTCAGGAGATGTGTTGAATTCATGCAGAAAAGAAGGAAGAAAAGGCAGGGCATGATCGTGGCCTGACAGAATACGTTTCTGTCATGATTGTGGTAGGAGCACCATGATCATGGCCAGCTCCAAAGGTTTCTATCACTATCGTGGCAAGGACACCACAATCGTGGCCAGACTTATATAGAAAAAGAGTTGTATTTTGAGTAAATTATGAATAAATAAATGCTATAGTGTTCCCATATAAGATATTTAGGCTTAAATGAGATCTTAAATGAACCTTGTTGATGTTCGATGAAGCGATTAAAGTGGACAAAGTGTATTAGGTATTAAAAGATGATTGGAAGATGTTATTAATTGATTATAAGATGTGTATTAAGGAAATATACTCGGAAATTTGTCATTGAACATGCATTATACATGACTTATATACATATGCTTATGATCAAGTATTCATATGAATGTGAAAAGTAGTAATAGCAAATGTATATGTTTACATATTATAGAAGAACACATTGAGCGAACGCTTCCTGATGTTGCTGAGACTTCAAGGCAATAAGCTAACGGGGACAAACTGTGAGTAACCTAAGATGGTCTCACTATGAATGTTTATTTGTTTAATTATGTATTGAATTTTCATGTGATGTGTATGTACTGATTTTCGGAAATGAAATGTCCGAGGCGTTTGATGCATGAATAATACATTAGAAGTGCTCATTGACTGTGAATGTGATTGAATAAATGTGATTGAATAAATGTGTTC
The DNA here is from genome assembly GCA_027478495.1 of Erythroxylum alaternifolium. Classification (NCBI taxonomy): domain Eukaryota; kingdom Viridiplantae; phylum Streptophyta; class Magnoliopsida; order Malpighiales; family Erythroxylaceae; genus Erythroxylum; species Erythroxylum alaternifolium. The sequence goes on along the minus strand of JANIIA010000004.1, from coordinate 17,246,840 downwards.
TCAACTTATATGTTGAATGCCAGACCAAGTCCGATCAATGTGAATGAGAAAGTGAATGCGAATGCGAATGCATTGGACTAAACATGATAATTGAATATGTGAAATGCATTTATTCCATGAATGCATAAATTATAAAGGCAATTGTGACCAGAGTCGCCAGTGAAAAAGAGTTTAAAGCTCAGACATTTGTAGTAAGAGCCTAAGGCTGTATTCCTAATGGATAAGGGACAGTATGATAGAGCCTAGTATCCACAATGGATACAGGATAGTGAAAAAGGCACTCGGTCATAACAACGTAATAAACAAATTTGAGTCTCATCATTGCACTCACTTGTGATATGAATAAATTGAATGATTGCAATGTTTTGAGGATTTATATTGTATGAAATGTGTGAATACTTATCGATGAACATGTTTGACATGATCGCAATGAAATGATGAATTGTATGGTTTTTGGAATGTGACATTTGTGAGTAAAGTATTTTGTGATATCACATGATGATAAATGAGATAATGTTAGGTATATGATAACATGAATTGTTGTGTTGCAAGACAAGAGTGAACCATTGAGGATGATTATTCAACTGAGTTCACAAAACTCAACCAAATTGTAACGTTGACATTTTCAGGTTCGAGAGAGTGACGATTTAGCTTCTAAGACTGCTTAGAAGAGATTTTGTACAACTTTTAGGATAGAAGACATAGCTCAAAGGTCGGTCAGCTGGACTGAAGGACTTAGACTAAAATTTTTGTATAATTCCTCATGTATGTAGCATGTTTTGTAGACAGAGCTGTAGACTCTGATAAGTTGTTGATATTGTACATAGATGGATGACTTGTAAAGTTACAATGTACATATGGTTAATGAAATGAAATGAGGAAATTTGGATTTTAGACATTGTGTTATTTATGATTTTAATTATAATGTCATGCGATATATTGAAGGTGATATAAATTGGCATGCCATTTCTGTCAGGTATGTGCACGTATGTCCGAAGGGCATATGTGTACATGTCGGATGGAGTGGGGTGTTACATTAGATGTATCTACCAAAATCCATACTTGGTTAGTATATGGATTCCATTTCAGATCTTCTGGCTTCATGCCACTTTAAAGAATCAATGTTAGATATTACTTCTTTAAAAGTAATAAGCTCATTATCTATAAGCAATACATTATCCTTCCCCTTTTCAATACGTAAATCTAATCTAGTGGAGGGATGAAGTATCCTATTAGTCCCTCGAGGACTATGTGTATCTTGAACCATTAGTTGTACATCATATGTATCAGCTTGAGGTTTTTATTCCATCTGGATGTAAATTTGTGACTTTTAAACTTTTCTAAATTCTACCTCACTCCCACTAATTTCCTTGAGAATACATTTTCTTTCTACGAATGTAACATGTATTGAGATAAATACCTTTTACTTAAGAGGATGGTAGAATTGATATATGATACTCTATTTTAAATACCAAAAAATTTACATTTATCTTATTTAACTTGAAGCTTATCAGATATTGTATGCTTTACATAAACATCACATCTCTAAATCTTTAAGTGTGATAACCTTGGTCTACTACCAGTCCATATCTCATATGGTGTCCTATCAACTGATTTGGATGGGACACTATTCAAAAGATAAGCACCAGTTTCAATGGCATATCCCTAAAAGGAAATAGGAAGGTCTGCATGACTCATCATAGAATGTACCATATCTAATAGAGTACGATTTCTCCTCTCAGATACTCCATTATGTTGTGGAGTTCTAAGAGGAGTCCATTATGAGATAATCTTATTCTCTTTTAAGTAACCAAGAAACTCGTGGTCTAAGTATTCACTAACTTGATATGATCTAAGTGTCTTAATACTTTACCAGTTTGCTTCTCAACCTCAATAAATTCTTTGAACTTTTCAAATGATTCAGACTTTTGCTTCATTAAGTAAATATAAACATATCTAGAATGATCATATGTGAACGTAATGAAATATGAGAATCCACCTCTAACACAAATAGATATAGGGTCATATGCATCTAAATGTATAAGCTCTAATAACTCATTGTCACATTCTCCCTTTCTACTAAAGGGTAGTTTGGTTATCTTTCCCAACAAATAAGATTCATAAGTTTCATGATTCATAATCAAAAGCACCCAAATATTCTTCTTTATGTAACTTTGTGATTCTAGTTTCCTTGATATGACCTAACCTATAATGTGATAAATAAGATGAATTTTAGTTACTTAACTTTCTTTTCTTGCTATTTATGTTAAGGATTGATAGTCATAAATAAGATGAATTTTGGTTACTTTAACTTTCTTTTCTTGCTATTTATGTTAAGGATTGATAGTCATAAATAAGATGAATCTTGGTTACTTAACCTTCTTTTCTTGCTATTTATGTTAAGGATTGATACTTTAAGATCTAATTCATACAAGTCATTTGTAAGTAATCCATATCTATAATAAACATCATCATTATATGAAGAATAACTCTTCTTCTTAATAATAAAGACAAATCCATTTAAATCTAAATAAATCTTTTTAGTAATAACTAGAACATAATAACAATTATTTAGTTTTAGTTTAAGGCCAGAAGGTAAAACTATACTACAAGTTCTTACATCTAATACAACAACTTTTACTCTATTGTCAACTTGTAGGTCTACTTCGCCTTTCATCAATAATCTACTCCTTCCTAAAATCTACATATTATTACAAATATAATAACTACATGCAGTAGCTAATACCCAAGAATATGTAACATAAGTAGAAAGATTGATCTCAATCATAAACATACTTTAAGAAACAACTTCTTTAAGTTTCTTATCTTTCAAGGTAGCAAGATAAGTTAGACAGTTCCTCTTCTAGTGTCAATTAATTCTACAGTAAAAACATGTACCCTTGTCATTACTCTTCTTCTTTACGCCACTTTTGGTTTTGATACTCTAGTAGAAGCCTTGTTTCTTATTATTATTCTTCTCAGAGCCCTTTTTCTTGCTCTCGGAAGAATCCACAAGAAGAACAAAACTTGGTTCCTTCTTAAGGCACCCCTTTATAGTCTTGAACATAATCGATAGTTTAGTTAATGACATATCCTTTTGATTCATATGGAAGTTTATAGCAAATTTTGAACAGGTCGAATTAAGAGACTACAACATTAAATCAATGTTTAATTGATAATCCATGAAAAAACCTAATTGGCCTAATTTTTCAGTGTAGCTAATTATATTTAGCATGTGTAGGTTCACTGAAGATCTTTCTATCATCTTGTATTAAAGTAATGCTTTAGAGGACTGATTCCACTCCACGTCGCTTTGTGCACCAAACAACTCCTTAAGATGCAAAATTATAACAGGAGCATCCATGTTACAATGTTGCTTCTAAAGCTCCCAAAACATACTAGCCAACATGACTCACGTAGCTTATTCATCTTCATTAATATAATGATGTTGTTTCTCTCAAACCTCATTAGTCACATCTGAACTAGGCTCTGGTGGAACAGCGGTGCCAAGAACATAAACTTCTTTTATTTTCTGAGAATAATTCTTAAGGTGTGAAACCAGTCCAAGAAATTAGGTCCAGTTAGCTTTTTATGATACTCTTTAATGTTAGATTAGTACTTACATTCTTTTGATAACTGAAAGATATAAAAAGAGCAAGTATTAGTTTATACCATAATATCAAATAAAATCAAGAATTTAATAAATATTTGATTACTCCCACTATTATATATAAAATAATAGCCCTGACTATTAAATAAAAAATTATCAAAATTTTGCTAATGGGCTAAGATTCCATTCAAAAATAATTTATCTTGAGTTTGCTCAACAAACCAACTAAATTTAAATCAAGTAGATAACAAATTTATTAATCACATCTTATCTCACTCTTAAATCTGTTAGGTGACAATTTTTTGCCAAAATACATCATATATGTTTCTAAATTGATATGGTCACGATTTTGCTCATCTAAATTATACAAATTTAGTTAAGTAGGACCCATTAATTTAAGATAAAACATATTTAGGTTAAATGGGCATTTCATAAGACTTATAATAAATAGAACTCTGATTTTATTCTTAACTATTAAAAGACAACTATCATGTACTTAATATTTAATAGAGGGACTTGAAAATTTAAAATTTTTTATCTGATCAAAATAATACAATCTCATTTTAATAAATTTTTAATATGATCTAATTATGAAAGAAATCCTTTAAAACCTTTGTTTGATTCTAATTATTGATTTGATAACTAATTTAATTTAATAATTCAACTTCGTGAAAAATTAAACTAAATTCCAAAATGTTCCTAATAATGATTATCCTTTGAAAACAATTTTGAAACATTTAGAAAAACACTTTTTCAATTTTATTATGAATTTAAACTAATTTAATCTCAATTAAATTAATTTAATTAAAATTAAAGCATAAAAATATAATAATAAAAAATGTGGGGACTAAATGAACCAAATCATTTTTTACGAGGAACGTGATCATTGACTGACGAGTGCAGTACATGCACCAGTAGTGTCTGCTAGCGTCTCATATGGGCTACGTGTCTTATAAGTGCCCCATTGTTTTCCCATATTAGGTTTTCTAGTTTTACTGCCATTGTCTCCTCTTACTTTTGTCCTATGCTGGTGCTTCCTACTTCCTGTCCTTTATCCACTTTTGGTCAGCACAGAAGAATATGTAATATATGCCAAGTTCCATAAACAATAATTTGGGACAAAATAATAGTCAAAATCTATATCAAAGAAAGGAGACGTAATATAAAACTTTCCATAAAATAGTTTCAGAAATTAATTAAATCATAATCCTTAATATAATCATCAAGATTTCCAATCTTAGTTTTTTTTATCAAATCAATAACAATCAAGCAATTAACTCTAAGTTAAACAATTAAAGGAGACTTTGATACTATTATTAGGAAGCCTGCTGTGATTGAATCACGAGCGCAGTAGAAGGATATTTTTTATAGTTTCTAATCGGATCTTAATTATTGAATATCTTGAAAAATATTTAAAATAATAAAATATGAAATTGTACCTAATTCGATATTCCTGATAAAATTCTTTTAAAACTTTTTTGATGTTTTAACGATAAGTTGTTCATGCATCCAACTTCTAACAGTATCTACATAGCAATCAAAAGATACTCAACTCTTTTAAGAGGAATTAGCAGGAATGCTAGCTCCCTTATGCTTATTCCTATATATAGAAAAAGTATTAGGGTCTTTAATTTCTCTTTAAACTAAATATTTCAATGATAATTAAAGTCAAACTCTAATTATATTTAATTTAATTTTAAAAAATAAATATCTCATATTTGATATCTAAAGTTTCTCAAACTCTATAATTCAGTCCAACTTAATTAAAATTAAAATTTCTTTTTAAACTATTCTTTATGTGTGACTCATTAGGTTCTTAATATATTGACAATGATAATAAATTATAATTTTAATTCATAATTAGAATTAGATAAATTACTTTTAATTTATCTTTAATTCTCCAATTAAACAATTTATAATCATAGATCAAGACTAACATCTAGCAACATGTCATGACCACTTAAATATCATGAATGTAATATGGTTTGACTTAACATGTCCATGCATGATTATGATTTCGTCATCTAGTGTTCCAATTGGACAGAAAAAGGATATAGTGTTTCTTGTTTTTAATCTAATCATGTTCATTCTTGTTAATTAGTAATTCATTTATAATTGATATTTGAAAATACCTTTTCAAATGTCAATTTTGTTTTTAATTGTCAATTTACTTTGGCCAGAAAATTCCTTAAACCATTACTAGTCAAGAACAATATAACATTTTCTCTAATTATTGTAGAATGACGAATCATTAATTAACTTACTCAGCTATTTCTATATAGTTCATACTGTATTTAATTACTACTGATTGATTTACCCTAAATATGACAGGTCATAAGTAGCATTAAAATACAGTAATTCCCATATGAGATACTTAGGTAATCTAAAATCTAAGGATCAATTATACAACTATCATAATGGGGAAATCCATAGACACATAAGCAATATTCCATTTAGGATCCTCAAAATCGAGCCAGTTCAATGAACTTATTTTCTAATAAGTACCCACACATTAGTGTAAGTATCTCCTTATTTTAATTTATTAAATTAATTACTTTCTTCATAAGAAAAAAACATAATTTGTTTTTTATCATTTCATCATTATCTCGTCTTGATGAACTATAACTATGAACAATTTGGGTATAATATATAAATGAAAATTGAATCTAATAATTATGATTTCATCATAATTTCAATTACACAGTAATTAGTCTAAATATTATATATTTAGCATAAAAACATCAAATATAATTTGTAAATACATTCATGGATCGAACATTAATAAAGACAAACCTGTCTCCATATTTTAGCAACGTTCTTGACAAGGATTTATTCCCTCTCGTCTTCTTTCTCTTAATATGTTTCTTTGATGTTTAAGATTCCCTTTCATAAGTTTCTAAAACTTATATATATCTTGTACCAACCATCATGTTGGTTCATTTTAAAAGAGAGAGGAAAAGGATCATTGACCCATTTGAGATCCCTATATTTAATACCCAATAGCCATCATCTTGGGGTCTTTAAATGGGACTCAAACTATAAGTCACATGGGCCAGTTAAATATTATAACAACTGTATCTTCTGAAACCATTTATATCTAACCTACAATGCAAGAATATGGACAAAAAATCTAGAGAAAAATACTATAATGTGTATATGCTCTAAATATCCTCATTAGTCTGGCTAGCTATTTGTGCGAGTATTTTAATATTAAGAAGCAACTGTCTCTTGTATAGATTGTTTATTAATTTACTATAATTAACACTATCGGATAGCTTATTCGTTCTAATTCCTGCATTTACATTCAAGTTTTGTGCTTGGATTATATGTAGCACCAACTAGATTAAATTACAATTTGTTTTCATAATATTCTTATTTGCATTGTTTACTTTTCTATAATCTTTGTTATCTACTAAATAATTCTTACATGGTCTATGATCAATTTTTTTGTTTAATGCTCTTAAACTTTAAATTTCAATATTTTCATTTTATGCTCTTAGAATTTAGGGTGTGCTTCAATGTTATTTTAGGTTGAATAAATACATATTTTGCGATAGCTTTTGTTCAATTCCCTTTTATACATACCTATATTATTTTCATGACTTGACTATGAGTAATGAATGATTTAAGTTAGTATAATGACAAATGAATTTGAAGTTTATGATAATTATTTAACTGCATTTATTTTTACAAATAAATGGAGAAAAATTTAAACACTCCTAATAATTTTACCTTTTTAAAAAAGATTCAATAATCCATCTTAAACTTTTGTGAGATTAGTTCCAAGTATAAAGATAGCAATCTTTGTTTGTATTGAAACAAACATTTGAAAGGTGGAGAATCACCAAGTTAAAGAAACATTTAGTTAGGATAAAAGGTGATATAGAGTCTTGCAAGAAGGTTGGCTATAATATAAAATAGCAAATGTAACTTAACTTGAAGAGTATTAGAATAAGAAAGAAAGAAAGCCTGAACTATAAAATACAAAGAAGCCTTAACCTTCACTTTGTAATGCATTACAATACAAAGAAGAAGCTTATAATGTGAGCATGACAATTATTAGTAGTGGTGTAATATAGGTGTGTCATTTAATACTACCTAGTCTTATTAGTACTAGCCTATTATGGTCTAGGATATAAAGTCCTTTCAATTATTGACTACAAGGATAATCTTTTAAGCAACTCTATTAGTAAAATAAAAAGTGAAAAAAAATCAGCCAACTTATAGGTGTTCAATCATGTCTGATGGTTGGACAAATAAAAAAGAGGAGCTCGTTACGAATTTTTTAGTTTATTATGCTAAGGCGACAATGTTTTTTAAAGTAGCCATTCCCTGTTAGAGATTCTTTGTGAAGTTGTAAATGAAGTTGAACCTAAAAATAGTATACATTTTATCACTAATAATGATGATGCTTATGATGCATTAATAAAAGATTACAAGGAATATATAATTTTTTTATTTAACTCTTTGCGATGCACATTGTATTAGCTTAATGCTGAAAAATATAGAAGATATTAAATAATTTCATGTCATTGAGTGGAACTGTGCACGAGGCAAGAAAAGTCACTAAGTTATAATCGTGTAAGATGAATTTGATAAGAAAATATTTTACAAATGATAAGATTTTATTTTATCCTGCCATTACAAGATTTTTAATTAAATTTTATCACTTCAGTATTTTGTTCAAATGAAAAAGGAGTTGAGACAAATGTTTATAAGTGATAAATGAATTATATCTTGATATGTCAAGTCTAATGCTAAAATAGAGATTTCTAATATTATACTTGAAGACATGAATTTTAGTCGTAATGTCAATTATTCATTTGAGTTTGTGAGCCTTTAGTGAGAGTACTTCATCTGACTAATAATGATGAAAAGGAAATAATAGTTTACTTTTATAATACCATAAAGAGGGTAAAGGAAGCAATCAAACCAATATAAAAAATAGGGCTTTTTTATTCACACCTTATCTTGCAATCATTAATGAAAAATGAGAAAGACATGTATAGTCTTCATTATTTGTTGATGGGGGCCTTTTCAAATCCAAATGTCTATTTTAAACTAAGTTTCACAAAGAAAGTTAAAGTTAATAAGGAATGTTGTTAATTATCATGATAATTGTTTCATATGAGATGATGTTAGAGCTCTTTAGGTCAAAAATAGAGGCTTACAATAATGCATGTGGAGATTTTAAAATGCTCATTACAATATGTTAAAGAGACAAACTTAATCGAGTTATACATTTCTTCACTTTTCTTACTTGTTTAAAATTAATCATCACTTCATTTTTACAAGATTGCTTTTATTATCCTATAATGTCTTGGTAGGATTAATTCAAAAGTGGTGTTTCAAAATTGTAAAAGTTTGCAATTCAAACTCTTAGTCAACATGTGAGTGTAAATGGATGTGAAAGGAGTTGGAGTATATTAAATTGATTCATTTTTAAAAAAATAGAATATAAGAGATTAAATGATCTAATATTTGTCTAGTACAATTTGAAGCTTTGAAAAATTTATATTATTGTTATTATTAAGTTCAATATAATTTATTAATAATTTAAATTTATTGTTTACTAGGACTCTTAATAGAACATGTAGTTTTATGGATCCAATTTGCCTCGATCTTTTAACATATTGAGTTCTAAGGAATCAAGTTTCATAAATGAGAACGACTTGGAAGATAATCTTAGATAGGAAAGAGTTGACATGTTATTTGGTGTACTGAACTTAAATGGTGGTCATAATGAGACTTCCTTTAATAATGAGGACTTTGTAAAGTGAATATGTCATGAAATGAAGTTTCAATTTTTCTCTTTTCTTGTTATTCCACTTGTATTTAATGCAAAATGTTAAATTATACAAATATAATATAAATATAAAACTTTTAAGTGTAAGCATATTTCTTTTAGGCTTCATTTTTACTTTATTATGTTCCTCGTTATGAATTCTTATTCTAATTAGGCATGGCAATAAACTAGGTTAGGTCGGGTCATTGTCGACTCAAGCTTCTTAATGTGTGACTAAGCTTGGCCTAAAACTCTATTAGACCTAGCTCATGCTGCTCGAGCTTAAGCTTGACTAAGCTTTGGGCTTCTTAAAGCCTGGTAAAGTCTAAAGGACCTAAAGCCCACTTAAAGCTTAGCCTAAAATTGACCCAATCCATTATCCATCCCCTTCTCTTTATTATAGGATTGCATCATTTCCAGGTCTCTCCAAATTGCCAAAACTCAACAACGATATATTCACAATAACATAAACGGAGTTCTAAAGCTCATTTATTATCCAACTTAAATAAAGAATTAAAAGAGAAAGAAAAAAGGAGAAAAATTATATCTCCTAGCCATATACGTAATTTGTCCCAAATTTTTTAATCTCTTAAACCAAATCGCCAAGACTTAATAATGCATCGATTTTTATATTTTTGGTACAAAAATTGCACAAAATAAAGAAATCCATAAAGTAGCTTTAAAGATTAAAGCTTGAGGAAGGAAAAAGGAGAAGTGGAGGAGCATTGTAGTAATTGGATAGGCGAGCAATGGAACTTGAGAGATGAAAGAAGAAGAGGAGGAGAATAATTAGGGTTAGGTTTTTATATATGTAGGGGATTCAGTCTAATTGTGTAACATCCCGTTTCCAGAGAACGGGTCGGACCAAAGAAACGGGTCCAGGTGTGGTAAATTACCACATCTCAT
>JANIIA010000004.1:17191721-17203206 GCA_027478495.1 Erythroxylum alaternifolium | reverse complement strand
AGCCTATGAAGAAAACCTTAGAAAGCTTCATTGATAAGCTTAAAATCCTATATAGATAAAAACATTTGTTTTTGTTATATATGGTCCACTTTCATTTTCATTTCCATTTTCATTTCCACTAATCCTTCACTTTGCCATGATTTTGACAAGGATGCTACACGTTTAAGTTGACAATAAGGGTCGATAATGATAAAGTTTATAAACTTACATTACCTTCAAATTTAAGATTGAGTTTAGAAATTTTAATATTCACAGTTAAGCTAATAAGAACCTTGGAAAGCTTCATTGTGGCCACTAATGCAATTCTTTATTTTTCAAAAAAATTATCAATTTTATTATAAAAAACACTACCACCTTATCAAAACAATACTACTCTTGTGTACAAAAAGTACCACTATCCACATTAATTAGGTAACATAAAAGAGAAAACTTTTGCTTTATATAAATGCCTAAGTTTTATTGTTTGTATTGTTTCAGATGTTAATAAGATAATTGCCTTATGTTGTTGATGTTTTACTTATGTTAATTTACGATGACTATATGCATATTTTTAATATTTCACTTATGCTTTTGCGGATGTTGATTTTCAAAATCTTGATCATGACGATTTCTGTAAATAAATTGCTTTTGTTGTTTGGAATGTTAAGAAGATAATTGCCTTATGTTGTTGATGTTTTATACAGGTTCATTATAATAGCACCTGGTAGAAACAAAAAAAAGAGGGTGGTAACAGTAGATAAAGCTTTTCCCACAGAAATCCCAGCAATTGCATCATCAAATGAAGAAAGTCAACAACGACCTTTACCAACATCGTCTGGTAGTCATGGAGGATTTTCAGGTCCGTTATTGATAATCAAACATATTTACATTATGTATTTTTTAGTGTATTTTTAGAGAATACTCTTTTTCGAGGAAAATGATGTTGTCTGGAAGTGTAGTTTGATGTTTTCTTCCGTCAATCCTTCTCCCAATGATGGACCAAAAGAAACAGAAAATTTTTGTTATAGATCTGCCTTCATGTTCACAAGTGACACGTTCTTTTGTCATTTCAGTCTGAAGTTCTTAATTTTCAAAAATGATGTTAGCTTACAGCTGCGAGTCAGAAGCCAGAAGTATGGAAACGTTAATTTTCATCAATAACATATTTTCTGCTTTCTTGTAGTTATATAGACTGAAAACTGGAATAGAGTAGCCTCACAGAAATGAAACAAAAAGCTGACTAATTCAAGATGGAAATATTGTTACACAATGGCATTTGTTAACAGTGCATGTGTTTACTTAGGGTGAGGTCTTCTGGCATCGTAGACAATAAAAATTTTCAGGTTGTACTGATCTCTCAAGTAATCCTGTATTTGACAGGGGAAGAGTTTAAAATAAGACACATGAGAAATAACCAAACTAGGCCATGGGAAAAGCAATGTGGTGATCTATCCTTTAATTCAATTCTTTTTCATCTTTATAGTCAAACTATTTTAGATTCTGCTTGATATAGATCAATGGAAAGAAGATTTTAGTCATGGGTACAGTAGGGAAAGATATTAACGATGATTAGTCAAAAAGAAAAATCATCCTGCCAAATGCGCACAACCATGTTCCGTCATGTGTAGAGCCGAGTATCCCAACTTCTTCCACCAAAACATTGAGAGCCTCTTGAATCACTAACTGAAGGCTTTGCAATTGCATTTTGTTTTCAAATGATAAGCATTTCGACTAAAAGATGAATAATCATGTTTTGCAAATATCATCCTTATGGTTAACAGCGACAACTGGGCAACAAAAAGTTACGCAAGAAATATATTTCCTACGATCTTTGTTTCTTCCTTCCAGGAATATAATTGCAACGATGTCAATAATTCATCCATTAGTGGTAGTTCAATTCAAATAAATTCATGTTATTCCTAAGAGGAGTTAGTATTGCAAACTAAAATATGGGTTTCACATTGCAGCTTGAATAGGGACAATTGCCTAGGGTCCCTCCTTGTTTAGTGAAGAGAAAAACATTTCCATCATCTATAACAGTATTAAGTTGAGTTGATACTTGGATGGTAAACATGATATGTTGGAGCCCGACGTACGATAGCTGAGTACCAAGTGTACAATTCAAAACAAAAGTTCCGAGTCAAATAGAATTTCACAAGACATACTCATCACAGAGAGGAGGCGGAGTATTTGTCAAACCACTAATATCATTTATTAATGATAATGCTGTATATTACTCGATCTTTTCAGATTTTACGTGTCAGTGTAATTTATACTAATTATTGTTGTTAATGTCATCCGTGTTCTGTCAACTTTAGAAGTGATACTGGTGGGCGTTAACATGAGCATCAAGTTACAGTGCTGCTGGAGTCGGAATTGCATCACCATAGTTCTGATGGATCTGGTTTTTAACCTTGACTAAACTGATTCTTTTGGTTAATATACCAACGTCAGTTGGCTGGATAGTTTCTAATGTACCCGGGAAAAGATGAGAACTGCCTGCATAATTTCGGAAGTACCATAAAAAAGTTAGGGTAGCTGGTTGCAGTACTTCCCGGAAGATCTAAATCTGCATGTCCTTTATGGTCTGCATTGTGAGATTCGGGAAAGAAATGGCCGATCATTAAGGGCCCTTTTTAACTCCACCAGCTAACCTTAAATGGATTGACTATTCTTAAGTTCTCTTTCAGCTAATGTTTGTATTGAAAACTAAAGAATACAAAATAGTTATGCAGAGTTTTACCTATAATAGTATAATGGCCAGGGAAAATATATAAATACTAACTATGAATCCAAAAGGACCTCACATTTTTAGTCAAACAAATTATCCATTATTTGATATCGGTAGTCCTCAATTAGCCAAACAAGTCAAAATCATCTATTTGATTTAATCAAATCAAACTTGGGACACCGCTTTACAGATGATGTAGAAGAACCATGGCCAAATCAGAATGATGTAGAACTGAAGTTTGAATCATTTAGAACTATGATACTATAGGAAGGCTTCATATGTAGTCTAAAACTGCTGTAAAACTGAAAATCCTATGTATCTTTCCTTCCTGTTTCTGAAAAAAAACACTTCCACGGCCTATATCATTTGATCCCACGATATGGTTCGTCTTTGTTAGCAATATACAGAAATGTATCAAACTAAAGTTCATCTTTTTCAGGCACTTGAAGGCATTGTTCATCCCAATAATAGGGAAACCTGAGCTTTGCAGCAATATGGGGCATAAACCAGTCCTCATATATGAACCTGGTAACAGAAACCAAAATTATAAAGTATAAGATCTTGCCTCTTGATAATTAAACCCGACGCGAGTCCTAGGACTTCATATCAAGGATGACCTAATACTTTTAAGAAAAAAGTGGAACTAAATATAGAATAGAAACTAGCCCTATTCAATTAGTCAGATACTGGCAGAAACTATACGTTCCAACATTTCACTTGTGCATATGATTATGCAAGAGGAACCAATATTTCAACCAAGACAAAGGAAGACCCAAGTTGCATCGTACAACTACATTGGATAAACAGAACAAAAGAAATAAGAAGAGCAGTATGCTGTTGGTTAGAGCAAGAATCAATGGATGGATGAATCGATACCATGTACGGCTAGTGCAAAACAAAAAGAGACTACATACACTTTCACTGGTGGACGAGATATTATAGCAAGTAATTGCAAATCCTCATGTCTGTTTGAATTCCAGACCTACAACAAGATACTGTTTAAATCAGAACTTAGCAGAGAATGGTTAAATGGCTGGTTTAATCTCCATTTGTGAACTGGGATAAACTGAAGAAGAAAAGAATAATAAAGAGGATATCAATGCTGTACTAATAAAATCGTAAGCACAAAAAGAGGACATTTTACAACCAGAAACCCTTCACTTTCCCAGAACTTATACAATTGGAGTTCAAACACCTAAGCATTTCTGCAAACATCAAACTGCAACTGCAAATTATAGAATTGGATATCTGTATGTACTTCATGATTACATTCAGTATTAATTTAGTAGTCCAACAAGTGCACTAAACATGCTTCACCAGATTGTATATGCAATACGCAGATAAAAAATTTTGGCTGAAAGACAAGCAGAACCAAACTGTAGACATTAAGATATTTCAAAATCTGTGAGACAGAAGTTTGTGAAACAATTACTGAAAAAGAAAACACGAAATAAAATATTCAGTTTACTTGCCAGAAAATGATTATTTATCAGACAAAGATTTGGCTTATCCTTCCATATTCTTTGCTTTTCCATAACACGACCACCTATAAATTGCCTAACCTGTTCTGTGGCAATAATATGAGAAAGGCATACCTGGTGAGCATCATTAACAGGTATATGAAATGTGCTATTGGGGAAGATGAAGTGTTCTTGCGGCTTTCCAGGGTACTTCTCATGGGAACTTGAAGCAAGAAGGAGAGTACCACTTCCTTTCAGCACAATGAAAACCTCCTCACATGAGTGCCTATGAATCGGTGTGCCTGAACCTGGAGAAAATGTTTGAAGCCACACTTCCACCTTCAATCCAAGGAAATATGTTATTAAGGCATCCGCTTGCCAGTCATAATTTACATTGGATTAATCATGTTTCAAAAATATAGTTCTACAGGTGGCCAATTTCAGATACAAACATAGAATGCACCTATATTCCAGTTTGCAACACAGGATAACAAAAATCTGACTTGTAACAGATGTTTACATAGTGCTAACATAGGTCTTCCTCCAAGGTTCTGCAACGACTATTGGGCTGTATTTTCTTCACAGTTACGAGCTACCAGTCGAATGGTAAGCCATTTAAGGTTCCAAGCAAACAATGTAGCACTCAAAGATGTGGCACAACTTTCTTATTCATATAAACCAAGATCAGAATAGGTCACAATAAACATAAACATGGGCGCACCTCCTTCAGACCATGGAGTACAGAGCCAGCAACAGTTATGTGGGACAAACCACCCCTTCCATAATTATCCTGAGGAAGCTCACTGATATTCCTCACAAGAGGAAAACCTGCATAACACAAAAAAATACCATGACCATCACTACATATAAGAGAAAGCATTTTCTTTCCAGATTATATCACATGGAAGCATGATTGTTGGGATTTCACTTGTAATCTTCTCACCCAAAGTTAGACCAGACTAAGAAACCAACTCAATATAAACCTCATATGTCAAAACATAACAAACGTTCATCTCAAATTCCCAGCAAAACTTTCAAGTAACAACATGGCTAGTTCAAGCATCTCCCTAGCTCTCACAATCTAGAACGTTACTTTATAGCAATCGTAGCAGAATCAGCTATATTATACCAACGAAACTAAATTAACTTAAAGATTTCCGCCCGTAAAATCAAATTGAAAAAACAGAAAAAGGTAAAGGAAATAGAAGAAACAGAGGAGCAATTTTGATAACGACAACAACTTACCCTTAATAGAGCAAGAGGAGGCTCCGGCCGCTATTGAAGGAAGAACAAGAAATCCTAACAAATAAGCTAAAATTAGAGGAGGCCTCATCATTTTCTTTCTCCGCCAGATTCTATGACCTTCTGGTTCCCAGTCACTCTGGATTTTGAAAGTTTCAGGGCTTGGGCTGCTCTTATAAACAAACAAAGGTCCAGAATCGAGAAGACTCCGACTTCCCACCAAACCCCTGTGATAACATCACGTAGCCACCTGTTACGTTCTACGTGGATTACCCTTCTATTGATAACATTTGCATTTGCCTCTGCGGCGCAAAAATATCAGACATAATTTTTTTTTCTAGGAAAAAATCAGACGCATTTCTAAAATCCTGACTCTTTATAGTTTCTACATAAAAAAAAAATTTAATTATTAAAATTTTAATTTTTATTAAATTTTATAATATTATTTCAGAGTTTAAAAATAAAACTTAAAATATTTTAATTTTTAATTTTTAATAAAATATTCTTTATATTAAATTTCTGTAGTGAGTTATATTAAATTAATATTTTATTACATGATTGTACATATTTGTCGGAATTTTTAGTGGACGTGGATGTTGTTTTTTTTTTAAAATTACTTGACTTTCTTTGGTTTGTCTGAATCCCATAAATGTGATTTTTTCTTCAATAATTTTAATAGTTAATTGGTATATTTTAATACACGAGGGATAAAATTTATAATACACTTCACAATTTCTAAAAATTGTAGGATGTAAGATTTGGGAAGTTGAATAGATATAGGCCAGATGGTAAATTCATGCCCAACATTATTGTTAAATTTAATGTTAAATTATTTTATTAAAAATTAAAAATTAAAACGTTACTTTTTACAGTTAAATCTAAAAATTACAGTACAGTTTTAAGGTTTTTTTTTTTTACGATTAACCCTACCAACAACATACACCAAGGTTTATCTTTATTCCCTAATTTCCTTATATCTATAGCTGCACGCGACGGTGAGCTTGACCCATTATACCTCTTCTCTGGAATGCCACTGGTTTCGCGTCTCGGTGATTTCGCCCACTAGTTCAGTCTTTCAAAGCTAAGGTAAAAGTCGATGCTTGAAGCCGCGTCCAACTCTTCCCTTCTTTGTTTGTGTTATAATCAAAGCCGAGACCGACATACGAGCTTAATTCACCATTTCATTGATGTACTTATTGTGCTCTAGTTTTTAAATAATTTAACGACCAGAATTTCACTGGAGGGTTAGTGTTTCCGTTCTTTCCCCATTAACAATAATGTGTGTGGTGTTCTTATTGGTGAATTTATAATGAGTACAGCTCATTTCTTGATAAACTTGCTTTCTTTTTACTAAGAATATAGTTGGTTCGTTGCTTGCAAACGCGTATTGTGAATGTATTTTTGCAGATTCTTTGATCAAGCTAAAGCAGTATGCAGATTGGAAGTCATGCTGGCATTACAAGACCCAGTTTCTTGCTTGTACATCAAGAAATACCTGTTATTATGTATCTTAAGTTGCAGTTGAATTCTTTCTCGGCTATTAGAATTCAAAGTAGTTTCACGAGAAGAAATAGATTGATTACAAGGTTTGCATATTCCGTTTCTGAGAGATCAGTGGGGTCAAGTTCTGTGGGTTCATCTAGGGCAGACAATGTTAAGTCGGGCAGAAAGCATGTAGATTCTTCGTCTCTTTATGTGCATCCTAGCTTGAGGGAAATGCAGAATGAGAAGATAGTGAATCGTGCCAAGGTTTATGAATTTCTAAGGGGACTTGGTATTGTTCCTGATGAGCTGGATGGGTTGGAACTTCCTGTGACAGTGGAAATTATGAGGGAACGGGTTAATTTTCTTCACAAATTAGGACTGACTATTGAAGACATTAATAATTATCCACTTGTTCTCGGTTGTAGTGTCAAAAAGAACATGATTCCCGTGCTTGACTATCTGGGAAGATTGGGGGTTAGGAAGGCAACTTTTACTGAGTTCTTAAGGAGGTATCCGCAGGTACTCCATGCTAGTGTTGTTGTAGACCTTGACCCTGTAGTTAAATACCTTCAGGGGATGGATATCAAGCCAACTGATATTGCTAGGGTGCTCGAGAGATACCCAGAAGTTCTAGGATTCAAGCTTGAAGGAACCATGAGCACATCAGTGGCTTATTTGGTTGGTATTGGAGTTGCAAGGAGAGAAATTGGAGGGGTTTTGACCAGATATCCAGAGATTTTAGGGATGCGAGTAGGCCGGGTGATCAAGCCTTTTGTTGAGTATCTCGAAAGCTTGGGTGTCCCCAGACTAGCCGTTGCTAGATTGATAGAGAAGAGTCCTCACATTCTAGGTTTTGGAGTAGAGGACAGGGTGAAATCAAATATTGAATCCTTATTAGAGTTCGAAGTAAGAAAAGAGTTGCTTCCTTCTATTGTAGCACAATACCCTGAGATTATAGGAGTTGACCTGAAGGAAAAGCTCTCTCATCAGAGAGATTTACTTTGTTCAGTTATTGACATATGTCCGGAGGATTTTGCTAGAATGGTTGAGAAGATGCCACAAGTGGTCAGCCTTGGTAGAACTCCTATTGTTAAGCATGTGGATTTCCTCAAGGATTGTGGGTTATCCTTGCAACAAGCGAGGGTGATGATTGTGAAGTGTCCGCAGTTACTTGCTTTGAACCTTGACATTATGAAACGTAGTTTTGATTACTTCCAGAAGGAGATGGGAAGACCTATGGATGATTTGATTTCTTTCCCAGCATTCTTTACCTATAGTCTGGAGTCTACTATTAAACCAAGGCATAGGAGAGTTGCCGAAAAGGGGTTAAAGTGCTCTCTTTCATGGTTCCTCAACTGCTCCGGTGAAAAGTTCCATCAACGGATGGAGTATGATACTATTGACATGGAGGAGATGGAAATGCCCTCATTTGACATGAATACTTTGATAGGATCAAGAAGTGATGAGTCTGCTTCTGAGGACGAAGAAGATAGCGAGGATGAGTAGATACAGAGCATTGCATAGTGAGCTTTACTATGTTACCCACAGAGCGAAATTTGGTTTGCACGTGAGATGGTGTGGCTTAGAGATGATCAGGTGATTAAAGTTTAAACGAAGGTGCTCATAGCTTTACCCTCCCAAGCAGAAGCTTCCCTTGAGCTCCTTTGAAGTTATAAATAGAATTGATCCTTTTTTAAAATGTGAAAACTAATTATGCAACATATTTGGCCGTTATTTTAAGATCTACTTCCTCTCTTTTACTGGTATTCTTTCTTTAGAGTTGTGTACTTTTTTCTCCTTTATTAGAAGTTATTCTTACCATTTAACTGAGTTTCGTATTTTTCTGATTCGACTCTAATGGCTAGATGGTGCAAAATAGGCATCAGATTTGCTGAAAGAAGCTTTGAATTGTGCTGCCTATATATATATATATATACATATATGATTCTTAGTAATTATACATGCTAATATTCTTTACTGGTAATAATTGCAGAAGATTGTTTACATTTATGATCCTTTCTAGATCTCGCAAACTTAAAGCTGAAAAGCCTTGTGCATTCAGCTCTGTACTACATTGCAATTGTATCAGTATGCAAAGTGATCTACTCAAGACTTGGGGACTCGAAGCTTCAATTTATATTTTGTTTACTAAATGAATCATAATTAAGTAACGGCAGTTAAGGTCATTAAAGCTCATGATCAGATAAATTGGAGGTTCAGGGGACACCACAATATATTTCAATTCAAAGGCTCTCTTTGTAGATTTACATTATAATTGATACATGAAATAATGCAAAATATTTAATTTTAATAATTCACATCAATCCCAAGTCGTGCGCCGCTTGGTTATGTTTGTGCAGCTTGCATTTCACTTAAGAAATCATTCAAGAAAAGCTAATTTTAATTACCTAATACAATTGATGCTCGTGGAAGATAATAACCTAACCTGTAATGTTAATAAGCAGTTTAATGCTAATTGTGGCTTACCTAATTGTAAAAAATATTTTTCTTTCCTAGGAGAGGCGTTAAAGCAATATCAAATTGAATAAACAAAAACCTTTTCAAATTTGCAGAAAGTCCTGATTAGACCAATATAATAAACACAATCAACGGTCATCAGTCACAAAGCAGCTTAACCTTTGGACGCCTTAATCTTTTTGTTGCTATTCCCACTAGTAGCAACCTTTTTCACAACATCCTCTGGAACAGTATCTTCCATAACCTTTGGAGAGGTGAAACTGAAGTGAGAGATGGGCACATCTTTGTAGTTGGGGTTGGCCTCTAAAAATGCTGCAATTTCATTCCTAGTTCTCAACTTCTTTCCCGTTGGAGTAATGTAGTAAGCATCCATTTTGGAGAAATCTCGTCTGAGTACAAGGCTCCTCTTAAAACCTTCAGGTGTCTTTGGGAGACCTGGCCGGTCAATGACCCAAGTCCGAGTAGCATCGTACTCAATGTCAGCAGGATCATCGCATGTGATATCAGGTTTCCAGTTGCAAACAAAGGGCTCTTCTACAATTTTACTTCTGATTTCTTCATACTCTTCTTGTGTTGCTATGACCCTCCATTTACAGCAGCTGTTACACTGTGCAGCATAAGTATCGATGGAACGTAGTGCTGGCCTTGAATCCTGGAGTTCAAATTCAACTTATTAAGGCAATAACAAATGCATATTATCAAAATAACAAATGCATATTATCAGTCACTGTAACACTAGCTTACTAAAAAGAAAATTACCTATAAAGGGAAAGGGAAGATCAAGATGCAACAAGACCGGCATAATCCAACAGTATGACAGCTCGACAACATTTTTCTCATTCAACAAACAATCCCACTATGCCAGATGGGGCTAAAAAGACCATAAAGTCGGTAAAACTCCTCCACAAGACATCATCTTTTGTACCCAATGGAATGCCTACAAATCACTAAAAACCCAACCCCATCTTTTCTATTCCTATTAAAAACAATCATTGCCAATGCAAAAACACCGTTTGATTAATTCACCAATCTCCAGAATCGCCTTTCCTAATTTATCAGACAAACAACAAAGTAGCACACACCCGTTACAGACCATACATACAGAAAATAATTATCGCTCACATAAACTAATCTAATCCGATATCAAGACGATGAAACGATAAACGTAGATTCTGGATATTAGAAATCGAATCATATATAAGCAAAAACATAGGAATTAAATTTTTTTATCAAATTTCGAAAATCTGTACCTTCGACGACGTTTTTGGGGTTTCCTGCTTGTCCTCTTTCATCCTCCTTTCTTTTTTCACTCTCTCTATTTCGTCCTTCTTTTGAACCAAACAACTCGTATTTAAGCCGTGAGGTGAAACACTGGGATTTGTTAGTCTTACCGACATACCCATATTTTACGTAACTGACGCATCCAACTGTTGAAAGGTGGATAAGTAACTCAATGCCCGCGTGGGTCGCATGCGGAAAGAAGACCAGCGCTTGCAGCTCACGTGTCGGGGGACTCTTTTGGTCACTTGGACTTGGACCCGAAACGAATAGAAAGCGGGTCCACATGAGGAAACTTTTGAACGTCAGCCTTAACCGATGGTAGGCTACGGTGGGCCCCATATACTCCTTTGTTTTCTTTATGTATGTCTTGTCGTTTACGCCTGTTTGTTTATCTTTACTTTTTCGATTTCTCGTTTTGTTTTTAAATTTTATTTATTTAAGTCTTTTTTGGTTAGTTTTGGTTTCTTCCGTCTTATCAAAACTAAAAAATAGTTTTTATTTTTATTTTTTGTAATTTCATTTACTATCAATTAAATATATATTCTTAATTATTTAATAATTTAATACAATTAAATTTAAGATATTTTTAAAGAATATTATACAAGAGATTAAAACAGATTTAATCGATTAAAATAATTTATCTTTAAATTTTGTCTAATATGTAATTATTATCAGTAATAAAAATATAATTTATTGATATTAACAACCAAACATATTTCTGTTTTTATTTAAAACAAAAAACAGAAACTAAACACTGCAACAGAAAAATAAAAGTGGGACTAAATAGCCAATTGTATTATGTTTGGTTGGACGTAAAGTTTTTAATAGA
>JANIIA010000004.1:17128341-17141344 GCA_027478495.1 Erythroxylum alaternifolium | reverse complement strand
ACGGAGGTAAATTAAATAAATTTGTTCGTTTTAAGCATCCCTGGTGGGGAATTCCTCCCCCGTGGGCCACGGGTCCAAATGTCACGTAGGATGTCGAGCCCGTGGACCCGCTCGGGGAGGGGTTCCAGCATAATCTAAAAGTGTTCTTGACCATAAGATCATCAAATAAGTACTTTAATGATCCAGTTAGATCAATATGTATGTAATAGTATCTATTGAATGGATATTAGTAGATTTCATTTACTAAGTTACATATATAGATGATGCATATGGAGATATGATTATTGAACTGACCAAACTGAGAATTCTCAGTGGTTAATATTACCTATAAACTGTTAAGTGGGATATTCTCGTAAGGATTTAAATGTATATTTTTCTTTTGACCTGAGATCATCATAGTAATCAATATGTTACTTATCATGTGTTAATGTCAGACACCTAGTGTGTAAAAATGCTAGTTGAATGGTCATTAGATATAATTAAGTACCTATCTGATTAGTGGTGAGTCAAGATGGGATCCATCGACACTAAGGAATGATTTTGAGCTGATCTTAATGGTTGCTTCAAGACCTTGGCTAGGGTGATTGAATGAGTGAGGAAAGGAGTTTCTTAAGTCATTCACCAATCATTAATGATTGACATATAACATAGTTGGTTATCTAATAGAATTTGACAGTTAAACCATACCTTAGGATAATCCGGAGTTGTAATGATTGAAGGTAATAATACATTATCCTTAACTAGGTTCCGTTTTTGTAAGGTTGTTACTTCACACTATCTGGTCGTTGAGGAGTGTTGTTAAACACCAACTTTGATTAGTAATTAATTTGATTAATTATCATCGGCTTAGTGATGAACCTATGTGGTCACACACTTACGAGTGTAATATTTCCTATTTATGATTATTTAATTTATTATAAGATAATTTATTAAATAATCTAGATGGCATATTATTATATTTTTTGCTAGCACGGAAAATATAATTAATATTGGAAACTCTCTTGTGCGAAATAAATAAGTAATATAAAAATGTTTTTGTTTTATTTCCTTTTATAGAAAAAACAAAAGAAAGCAAAACATGGAGTTACCACCATTTCGCATTCCCTGGATAAAAGGGTAAGTTATTTCATTTTCATAAGTAGACATTAAAAACTTACGAAGAGAAGAAGTTGTTTCTCTTATGTTATACGTACGTTCTAAACAACAAAGAAAGAAAGGAGTTTTAAACTTCTTTTGTGTTCTCTACGTTTAAAATAAAAACAAGAGGGAAAGAGACGAAATTGTTTTATTCCATTCTTAAAGAAAGAGTTCTCTAAAATCCTCCATAGTCATATCAAGTGTTAAAAATGGGACGTATTTTTTGGTGTAAAGTACATAGAGGCTTTGTATTTTCGAAGTACTGATTAATTCTCACAAATTCTAGGTATTTGTTTTTGCATGTTCTTGCTATTAGTATGAGTATTAAATGCAATAAATGAATTTAGGATTGCAATTTTTTTGTTTCCACTGCGTATGCAATCCTTCAATATGATAGGTAGGAAGCTAAGTATTTTAGTTTAGAAACATTCTTTTTCTATGATTTGACGTGCTTGGTCGGTGATTACTGTTGGTAATTAAAATTGACCCTTGTTTTATAATTGAATTATTTTGACATTAAATAGATTGACAATTTTTAGAAGGAATTGTTTATATATGATCTATCTTTTCCCAAAAAATATAATTTAATACATGACCTTGAGCATGTATATTTACCTTTAACAATCTATTTCAAGTCTAAAATAAAGTCTCACTATATCTGTTGCCCCATACATACAATCAATAGAAATTGATTTACTAGACAATTCAGGATTCATAAATAAGAGAAGTACAAACAAATTAGTTTTTTAATTACTTGATCTAATTAAGAAAATAATTTGTTCCCGCTAACTTAACTTTCTAACTCTGCCCCTAGTTCTGACTCTAAGGGCATTGTCCCACATATGGCTTTAACTAAATAAAAAAGGAGATAAAATTAACACATAAGAAAAGTTTAATAATTGAAGGAAATTTGTGATTGCAAAACTCTTTTAGTTTCTTTTTATCCCTTTTTCAGTCATAAGTTAATAGCCCTTTATATTGTACTAATTGTAAACTATTTTTGAACATTCTGATAATCAAATTGTAAACTATTGTCTCATGTTTTTAGGTTAAATTATAGTGGAGAATATGAAATCATCAAAAGATGATTCAATGAACTTAACATCTTCTACTTGTGGTAAGGTTGATCCAATATAGAATTAATTTTCTTATTCTTAAATATTTTATAGAAATATTCAATATAACCATATGTTTTGTAGTACAATGTTTAAATAGGGAGAATTTTATAGAATAAAAGAACATTTTATTGATGTTAAAGATAATATTATTTCTTTTAAAAAACTAATAACATTTATTGTACATAAGAGGATTATAAATTATTTATAAAAAACAAAAAAGAAAAAGAAAACAAAGAGACATATAATGTATTTTTGAAGATGATGAAGTACAACAAGTATTAGATAAAACAAAAAAGAAAGCTATTATTAACATAGATACTTATTTTCTACCAAGAACAACTTGTGGAACAACTTCTGGTTCTCAACCTAATTTAAAAAGTATTTTGATTAATAAGAATGTTGTTTTATGATGTAAAAAAGCTTGGGATAGATAGTTATATCATTCATATATTCCTTTAAACTTTTTAAATTCTCCCTATTTTTAAGAGTAATATATTCTACAATAATGAAAGGTTAAGGATTTAAGACACATTTTTATTATGAGATTTGTATATATTTATTCCAAGATTTAGAAAAAGAATGTTAATTAATTGTGAATACATATAATTCAAGTAAGAAACAACATGGTGCACTATTATAACAAATGGGTGGACTGATAAGAAATAAATAATCTTGATTAATTTCTTAATTTATTGCAATATTGGAAGAGCTTTTATCAAGTATTTTGATGCTTTTGATATGGTAAAAAGTGCTCATACTTTATTAGAATTATTTTTTAAAATTGTCAAGTGAGTTGGGCTAAAACTTATTATACACTTCATTACATATTATACAACTAATTATATATCAATTGAATACTTGTTATAATCAAGGTATAAGCATATTTATCGGTCTCTATGTGTTGTTTATTGCATAAACCTTATCTTAAAAGTTATTGGTTATATAAATCATATTCCTAATCTTACTTCATGTGCATCTAAGATTGTAATGTTTGTATAAATCATCTTATATTTATGTGTTACCTAAGAAAGTAAAAACATTAGGTTGAGAATATCCATTATGTTACTCCTTCGTTTGTAACTATATTTATAACTTTAAAAGGTATTTATATAATCATAAATAAGTATTTCAAATTTTAATGACAAGTAAACACTTTTCAAGTTATGAATTATCAAAGGGTGTGGAAGCAAAAGAGATTTATGTTATTATTCTAGACAATAAATTCTGGAATACTTGCTTGATTATTGTAAAGATTGTAACCCCACTTTTAAATTTGTTGAGGATTGTTGACTCAGATGAGAAGTCATCTTTAAGGTAATATATGATATTATATAAAGAGTTTGCAAAATAATTATGAATATTTAGAAAAAAGGAGAAATTGTACAAGTCATATATAAATATTCTTGACTGACAATAGGATAAACATCTTACTCAAATGATCGATTTAGCATCTTACCTTTCTTAATCCTTATTATTTATATAGTTGAGTTGCATATATAAAGGTTGACATTATGGGCCATACTTTTTATATGATTGAATATAAACGTATTTTCTCTAATAAACAAACAAAGGACTATAAATAATATTTAATTATTTCGTGAAGGTTTAAGGAATTTTGCAAGATTATTTACAAAGAGAGAAAATTTAAAAAAAAATCACTTAGTAAGTTTTCACACCTTTAATTTCATCCTTTACTTATTAATTACATATTTTATTTCTTATAACTATTAATTTAAAATAAACAAAAGTGGTAGAGATTATTTAATGAAAAAGCTCCAACAGTGAGAAAATTTGCTATTAGATTACTCAATCAAACAATTTTTGGATTAGGTTATGAACATAATTGGAGCATTTTTATAATGTATTCATATGAAGAAACAAAATTTATTGATTGGGAAATATATTTACATTTGATCATATTAAAAGCATTCATACGATGAAGCAAAAAAATTTTAATTATGTATTCAAAGCATTTATTGAGAAAATAACATATGATTAAGTTAATATCGATTGTAATGACCGTTTACATTTTTAGATTGAGTAAGATGGATCATTGCTTGATCTTGATTGTAATAAACTTAAAAAAGTGATATACAGAAAAAAAAATGCATGTTTCACAATAATGAACTGTCAGCATCTACTGATAGTCAATTGATATCTTATTTTTATAGATATTTAAAAATTAATATTATAATGTGTTAAATGAAAATAATTTTGTATATTACTGATTTATAATTTATTTAAGTGCAATAGAAGATATTGATGCATATATTTTGGATAAAAGTTTGGTTTATGAGTCTTTCAATAGTGTTGAAGAATTTGAAAATTTTGGTGATGATGAAATCTAACCTTCTTTATAAACATAATAGATAATGGTGTATTATTTTATTTCAATAAAGTATTTCATGTTATATTACACTTTTGTTTATTCTTATAATTTTTAATTCTTATTTACTATATATCATTTTTATAATAGTCTAATACTGGTTGAACATTAAAATTTTATATCTTTCCTGTTACCATTTTATTATCCAATCTAGTTTTGAAAATATGAGGAGAAATGCATGAAATATATTTTATAGAATTGTAGCAAAATCTTGATAATGTTATAATTATATTATGTTTGAAGCGTATTATATAATCGATATTCTCCTTAAATTATTTGAAACCTTTATTTTTATTGCCAATCATCAATTTCTTTGTTAATCCCACTATTTCTATCTCAAAATATCTCTTTTCACGATGGACCTTATTGACATATTTAAATAGATATTTTATTAGATGGAATAACCTAATAAGCGAAGTATGTTAAATCTGTAAAATCCTAATAAAATCTTTTGTCATATCTAAAAATGTAACATATCTTGATTTATTTTATGATGTTATAACTTTAAAAGTTAATTTTCTAAGTAGTTACTAAATTAAAATTAAATGCATAATCAGTAGTTGGGAGGTTCCTGAAGTGTTTTCATCTCTAGCCATCTCATCTTGAGTTGCAACTTAACTTTCAACAGTCGTAGCACTGAAAAATGTTGGGTCTCTTATTACTATTTAGTTTAAGCTTGTTACTTGATTATGAGTTATTGACTCATCGAGTAGTTTATTCAAAACACGTAATTTGTAAATTACTGCATGTACTAAGCGATTTACCTAGTGTAATCTAAAAGATAATGAGTATAAGTTCTATCAATATAAAAATATGTGCATATTTAATTAAAACATTTTGTTAATTGAAAATTAGCTTGAAATAAATATGTTTTAATAATAAATATTATTTTAAAATCTTTATTTTGAAAGATAAATGGATTATATATAAGAGGAGCATCATATCTAATTTAAAATTTTAATATATTAAGTTATAGACCTATTTTTTATATATGACCCTAATGAAATTTAAATTCCTTTTTTATGATTTGTTCTATATATAGGTAGGCTTTTATACAAAAATAAGGAAATTATAAGAATGGAATAGTTGGTATACAACTATTAACTTATATCATCATTGGCTGGATATGTGGAGCATGAAATTGGGTAGTCAAATTATATATAATCAGGTGTTGAATGATTTTACTTAATTTCATGATTCTTACTTGCTATTAATAGTTGATTCTCTATTACACCCTCACAAGATGGATTCGCCAGTAGAGATTCCAATATTGACTATAAGACGATAAATTTGATGGTGAGAAAGTGGCTTAGTTAAGGCATCAATAAGTTGACATGTGGAGTGAACAGGAATGACTTAAACAAGACCTTTGCCCATATAGTCTTTAATAAAATGGAAATCTAGTTTAGCATATTTTATATGAGAATGGAAAACTAGAGTGATATTTAGATACGTGGCACTAACGGCCAACATGCTAACAATGTGGACACTAGGATGGTATCTCTGCATCCAGGACAATTTTTTGCCAAAAACTGATTCAGCCTTCCATCTATATCCATATACACGCAGGGAGTGGCTTCATCAAATTGATGTCTATTTGTAATCATGCAATATTGGGTCGTTTAAAATTTGTTGTTGCAGAATCTAATCGAAGAGGCTGACCAAAAGTTTTTGCAATAATAAACAAAGCTTCTTTGTTCATAAATTGAATTGGCAATTCAGGCAAAGTAACCCAAATTAGAACCACCGAAGATTCACGAACAACATGAAAAGTCAGAGTCCATTTAAAAACTCACATAGGTTTGCCATCAATGTACCAAATTCCATGTGAATATACTCTATGAAAATCAGATTCAATATCCGTCTTCATAATAATATGGCGAGAGTCGAGTAAACCAACTGTGGTTTAGATATCTTCAGACAAAGAATTTTCCAGCAAGCGCAAAATGGAATGGGAGGGACATCTTTTTAATTAACAACTGATTTTGGAAATATAATTCAAGGTTCATCATGGTGTATAGCGATTGTTGGTTGGGGGAAAGTAGTAGTAGTTACTGGGGATGCTACACCTGGAGAGGATGTGAGGACTTGAAGGAAAGAAGGACGATCTGGAGGCACTGGTGGGTGGCCATAGCTGGCAAGACTGTCGGCCATGACCAAGTAAAGGAGATAGCAGTAGTCGACGGTTAGGTTTTTTGTTTTGGAAAAGACTTTTTGCTATAATACTTCTAGTTGTTTCTTGATTTAGAGGCATAGTTGGCTTAAGGATTTATTAGTTGTCTTTGCTTAGATTGCTTAGTAGAAAGGCCATGTTGATCATAAAGCTGGCACGTAATCAATGGATTATGAAAATTAAACAATGTCGTTGACGACTTCTGTTATGGTTATTTGAGCTATCATAAGAAAAATGATTGTCTCATTTTTTAAATTTATTTTTGTTTGGTTTGTTGCTTTAAGGATTATTTTTATGAGAAAAGTAACACTAACAACCATTAACTCATTGACATTTTATAAGAGATTGAGGTAACTTTCGTGTGTAATCAGTATATCATGTAATTTAGGAAAAGAAATCTCCTTTTCACGAGACTGGATAGAGCTGAAAATTTCTTTGTATTCACCCCCAGTATTGTTAATAACACGGATAGTTATCTCATCATCACTAAGGCAAGTATTAATAAGAGCAAGTTCATCGACCGTATGATTTGATAGATTGCAAGTATTCTACTATTGTTCGATTTCCTTTTGAAGTTGTAATGAGACTTTCCCACAATTTATAATGCAATATCATGATTGCACTAAAAACAAGCATTGCAAGGTCTTCTATGCTTTATGAGAAGTTGTTGCTAACAAATTAAAAGAAACATTGAATATGTGCAAAAGGCCAACGTGGCATAGAGAATTAATTTGTTTTCACGTATCCAAACAACATGGACAGATTATGAAGAAGGATCACCGTCAGAAGGATAAGGATATGTACCATTGATTTATCCAATTAGATCATAGCTAATTAATAAGGATTCAAAAGCGCTTTTTGTGATGAGTAATTAGTAGGATAAGGGAGTTGAGCAGTAACATTGATAATGACGAGTTATGGTAATTTTTATAAAAGTATAGCTTATTGATAGACAAAATGAATGGAGTTTGATGATTCAACTGGATTGGCTATTAAAAAAAACGATGAAACATCTGTGAGAATTACAACAGTGATACGATAATAAAACTATAAAAAAGTAATTTTTATGTATTTCTTTTATAATGGTTTGCTATGTACATAAATAGGCTTTATATATAGAAATATAAGATATTACAAACATGAAATAGTTGGTATACAATTCATAATTTACATCATTATTAGCCAGATATGTGAAGCATGAAATTTGGTAGACAAATTACGTACGATCAAGTCTTGAATAATTTGACTTAATTGCACAATTCTTGCTTCTTATTAATAATTGATTCTCTATTAAAACACTCCTTACTTCATCTTTCTAGTAGACGTGAGAATCATACACTTAAACACATCTTTTCATGTCTAAAAATAAATATTTGGTAAGTAAAGTTAGATATATGCTGAAACCTACAAGATTAAACATTAAGGGGGTATTTGGTTCCATTTTTTTTGGTTTTTTGTTGATGTTTTTGTAAAAAATGAAACAGTTATGTAAAACTTGTTTGGTTAAAGATGTTTTCATTTTTGTTGTTAAAAATAAAAAAAACGACAATGATTTTTTGAAAACATAAAAAAGACATTTCGATGTAATTTAAAAACAGGTTTTTATATTTAACGAAAACAATTTCCCTATGTTGACTTCGTCTTCAGCCTCTTTTATTATTTCTTAGTCACTACATCTTCTGTCGTCTTCTGTCTTCTTCTACATTTTCTACCAACTGTGATTTATGAATCTTCTGTCATCCTCTGTCCTCTCTTATGCTTTCTACCGTCTGTGATTTCCAGCTTTGTTTTCATCTGCTTATGTGTCTGTTGTAACTCGTTACTCGACTGCTATTATTTGCGTTGAAACATAACAGGTCCATCACCTTCTCTTCTTCGAAATCACGCAAGAGAGCTCAAGTTATACCACAGTAAAATGCATGTTATGTAGCATAATTAAAATTAATTTATCTACGTTGTTTTGTTTCATGAGAGAGGCCCTTCTTGTGTTTTTCACTGGACAGTGCTCAGGGATAGCATAACGACGTGATACCTGTCTCAGATATGCAACTTGATCACTGGTAACGTTGTCGCCCGCAACCAAATTAATACCAACTATAGCAATAGAAAATGTAATTAGTGAAGAGTTGAGATCGTTCCCACGAGGAACTTTAATGATAGATGTTATACGAGTTGAAAACTAAAACAAATTTGGGGGGTTTAAATTAACGTAAATTAAGAAATTAAAAATGGCAGAAATTGAAAATTAACAAAAAATCAAATATGAAAATTTAGTAAACAAACCTTAGTTTCGGGTCTCCTACGTTATCAAACTAATATGGATCTCGATATAAGACTCAGTCCATTAACAAACATTCATTGGGTAATGTTTTCTTTTAAGATTAAATGAATAAAAATATATATTCTAAATATTCTTATTAGTCAACAACTTAGATACGATCTTAAGTTTAATTGATTAATAGCTTTAAGAACTAACAAACTAATGAACAAGACAACACACATACGACATGCATTTAATCAAGTTAAGTGTCTTCTTAGAATTTCCAAACTCTAATGTAAAGATGGTAATCCTAATTGCCACTTGGGATTAATAAGACTGAACGTCCAATCCTACTAATCTGGCTATAAATTAAACAAATCAATTTTTAGTTTCGCACCCTAGAAATCAATTAATTCAATCATGGAAAGCAATTCGAAAGACATTTAATATTCATCAATGAAATAAACTTTATTTAAAAATCTCACACAAACTAGATTATAACGTAGTTCCCTTCAATCAAGAAGAAAATTTTGGCTACTTATAACAAAAGTAAGAACCTACAGAAGAATAGCATAATACAAAGTCTCCATCCCTGGTCTTTTTCCAAAAGAATTCGAAAAATCCTAAAAACCGGAAAACTATTATAGAAAACCTAAAAACCTAAGGCTCTCTTCCAAAATGAGTAGTGAATTCCCTTTTATGATTTTCAATCTTTTCCCTTTTCCCCTTTTTCGTAATCTTTAGAAGATACACTCCCCACATATTCAGGTCGTAGATCCCCATCAGTAAGGAAACAAATGGATTCCTAAAATCGTGAAGATCTTAGGTGGATTGAATCTGATTTTAAATCAGATTCTGCAGATAATCTTTTTCCTTGCACGTGCCCACGCTTAGTCAATTATTTTCTGCTAGCTAGGAGTTGGAATTGTCTTTACTTCCTTGCATCTTTTTGATCCAATTTCATCTTTCATGTGTTGAAAATCATCTGAGAATAATTAAGAAACAAGTTCATTAATTTTGAGCAATAATTTCAACATATTAAAGATATTTATCCCCAAAATTATCACAAAAATGACAACCTAACAAATTCCCCCGCACTAGACCTTTGCTCGCCCTCGAGCAAAATTCGTCCTTCATAAGATTAAATGCACACAACCTGCTAAAATTGGGCATGCAAGACTTAGATTGCAACACACATGATAACTACTTTTCACCGATACAAATAAGCAAAATTAAATTAAAACATTCTTGTTCAAAGGCAAGTATGAAACCAAGGTGATTTTTTCTCACAGATTTCTCTCTTTACGCTCAAGTGTTTAAGGTTAAAGTGTTTCTCTCAAATCTTCCTCTAACAGATTACACTACCATAGGCTTGCAAATTCACCAGTTATCATTCGTTCAAATTAACTTTATTATGGGTTATAATGGGGCTGAGTTCAAGGGTAAGGTAAAAAAAATGGCAAATGGTTAATCACAAGTATTCACAAAGTACCAAGTAAAAGGGATAACCAACTAGAAATTATGAGATAAAAATATGAATACAATGGACTACAACTACTCATTACTAACTAATGCTACTATGCTTTATTATATATTTTTTTTCTCTTTTTGTTATTTTTCTTTTCTTTCTTTTTTTACTTTTTTTTACTTGAATAAAATTGAAAACAATAGGAAACAATAGTAGCATATATCAACAAAACATGAATATAAGTACCTCTAAAATATCTCAAAATACAATACAAAACAAAAGTGCCTAAATTATAGACATTAAATGCTTACTTAGTACTTCATTGAACTTGTGGCAACGTAAGGTTAAAGGGTTTTTGGGTTTCAATGTAAGGTGATTAATTCAAAAACAAATAGGGTAAAAGTCTCAAAGGGGTTTGCAAGGGAAAAATTGACTCGATGGGTCATTTAAGCTAAGGGGATAAAAACAAAGAAGGCCTTAATCATTTTCATAAACTATGTAGTCAAACAAATTCAATCTGGTTCAGTGCAAGTTTTGAAGATAAGCCTGATTAGAGGAGCATCACATAATACAAGAAAATAGAATAACATAAAGATGATGTCATTAAGGCTCAAATCCACTAATAGGTTTAATTCAAGAGTTCACATTAATTCCACATATTACCTAATCACTCAAATGTCAAACTTTGACTAAGTGTATATGACCAGTTATTGTAATTAATCAGCATGGTTCACCTTAAACTGACATAGCCCAGTTTAATTTCATGCACACACTCAATCTCATCCAAACTAATATGACAAAGCTTCATGGCTCACACACAACACAAGTATGCAAAGAACAAAAAAAATTAAAGAAAAGAGAATCAAAGAAAGGCAAGACCACATAGTTACACACATATATTCCATATCTTTTCCCCCCACACCTAGACCAACATTTTCCTCAATGTTATGACACAAGATTAAAGAAGAAAAGATATAAAAGAAGAGAGAAAAGAATGTTTCTCTATTTGTTCAAGTCCGAAAATCATAGAGTTGGTGGGTAAGGAGGTTAGCTCCCAATATGCCATCAAATTATGCTCCATTCGATGTATTCGGTGTTCTAGTTAACTGAGACGATCTTCAAAATTGGCTCGGGGAGGTTGGTGGCTATGTGGTGCATCTGTTACAACCCGATTTGTTGTAGCTATATATGGATCGAAAAGAATAGTCGAACTCAGATTAGTGAAAGATATCCGTCCATAACTTAGGTCCATGATTCCCATCCTATACAAACATTCTATATCCAAGGGTTCTATAGCACAATCCACAATCATGTCAGTATGGTTAGGGTCCAATAAATCCAAATTGATGGCCAATTGAGTGATGTAGGAGCCTAATATCAAAGGTTTATATTTTTTATTCAACACAGATTGAAATTGTGTTAGAAACCAAAAACCTAAATTAACAGGAATTTTTCTATCCATACACCTAAAAAAAAATTCAACTTTAGAAAGTGTTTCCTCAGAATCCTGACACCTTGAAAAATTATATGTTAAGAGCCGATGAATAATTTTTAAAATAGGTTTTTTTAAATACGAACTCTTAGATACACTAGCATTATATAGATTGGGGTTTACAGACCATGAGTCCACAATTCAGATGCATTAAAATTATCATGATAATCACATCGGGAATTTAGAAATGACTCATTTTATCATCATTAATTGAAACAAAACCCATGGCCACGTTAAATCAGCAATAGACAAAGCAAATTCCTTTCCCTTAAGTCTAAATTCTACGATTCCTTCA
The DNA here is from genome assembly GCA_027478495.1 of Erythroxylum alaternifolium. Classification (NCBI taxonomy): domain Eukaryota; kingdom Viridiplantae; phylum Streptophyta; class Magnoliopsida; order Malpighiales; family Erythroxylaceae; genus Erythroxylum; species Erythroxylum alaternifolium. The sequence goes on along the minus strand of JANIIA010000004.1, from coordinate 17,129,015 downwards.
GTAAACAAATTGAAATCTTCATGAGAATTAAATTGGAATGTGCTGTAAAATTCTCTCATTAGTTCAACATATACAGGGTAGTCAATTTTAGCAAACATATTCCAGCAAATTAGTCCCATCATTTGTTTAAAGGAATCATGAACTTGTAAAGCTTAAAAAGTATCAGTAAACATATACTTACAAGGATAAATTTTTTGTTGGATGAATTGCTGAAATCGTTCATTGTCTTCTGAGAGTCGAAAAGAAGTGAAGCCTCCACTTCTTGAGTTCCATTGGCTATGGTTTTACACTTGTTTATCCTTCCTTGTTTGATTTCGTGTGGAGGGGCCCAACGTTGGTGTCAAAATTGGAGGTTCTGATGAGGTTGATGTTGCAACCATGGTTAATGTCATCGTTGTATTCAATAGAGATTGGGTGGTTGCCAAATTTGCAATAGGATATGCTATCCTTTGTGAATCACTCTTCTTTCTTGGCATGATTTCAACCTTGGTGAATACACATTCCCAGACTTGAAATAAGGACACGAAATCAACGAAATGGTACTTTGGTAATAGAGGGGTTACGATAGAGAAGATTAGGGTGGGGTTTCGGTAAAGAAGATGTGAAAATAGTGGGTTTTGTGTAGATGTTAACAAAATTGCAAGGTGATTGAAAATGGAAGGAAAAAAATACAT
>JANIIA010000004.1:17071055-17089202 GCA_027478495.1 Erythroxylum alaternifolium | reverse complement strand
AGGAGCAGAATTTTTGGCAAATTATGGCACGGTATGATCATTCTTAGTTCTTTCGAAGTTTGTTGCAACTAAGAGACTTAATATATCCTTACATCAAATGTCGGGTAGGTAATGGGGAGAATATTTGGTTTTGGTTTGATAATTGGTGTCATAATAGTCCTTTATGGGTGCGGAATGACTTTTCTCCTCTTCGTTCTAGGCTTCCTAAGGATACTACGTTGGCGTGGGAGAGGGAGAGGTTAAACCATTGCAGGTTTGGTTCTTTGATTGATGTGCATGTTAGTGGGCTCCTGCTGACTTCTCAATCTGATACTTATGAATGGATGGCTTATTCTAGTGGGCAGTTCATAAATAAATCTACTCATACAATAGGGAGGCAATTCCCTGCTATTGTCCCATGGGCTGACTTGGTTTTGAGGCAAGTGCTGTGTCTTAAAGTTGCTTTTTTTTGTGGCTTACTATTAAAAATAGACTCCGTACCAAAGATCGATGGTTTGGTACCTTGACCCTTTGTGTGTTTTATGCAAAATTGTTAACGAATCCCGAAATCATTTGTTCTTTGAGTGTACCTATACTAAAGCGGTGTGGAGTAGATTATTGCGTATGCTTGGTGTCCCCAAATTTTCTTATGAGTGCGCTGAAGTGTTACATGATATACTTCTTTTTTCAGCTAAAGGACAGTGTGATTCTCTATTGATCAAGACGTTTTTCACGATGGCAATTTATCATATTTGGAGGGAGCAAAATAGCTGCCTTTATCAAGGAATGGAACGTCCAAAGTATGAGCTTGCGACGACAATAGTCCAATTGATCAGGGAGCTTTTTATCGCGCAAGGGAAGCAAGATGAATTGAGTCCCAGAAGTAGAACGAATTGGTTCTTTTAGATGGTGTTGGTATTTTCGATTGTGGAGTAGTACACTTGTGGTTGTGATTGGTTATCTTGGTTTATCCTGTCACAGGGTTGTGCATAACTTTTATTTTTGCTAAGTTAAATATATTTATAACTTCAATTTTCAAAAAAAAGATAAATGTTTACAAATAATAAATAAGCAACATCTTAGTATACTAGGTATAATACTAAAATGGAAGTTTCTAGAATTATACTTGAAGATCACGATTTTTAATCCCAATATATATTTATCATTTAAGTTTGTGATCCTTTAGTGAGGTTACTTTATTTTGATTTATAATGATAAGAAAACAACAATGAGTTATTTTTATGATTGCCATAAAGAGAGCAAAGAAAACGATTAAGACCAGTTTAAAAATAAGTCTTCTTTGTATATAGCTTATCTTACAATCATCAATGAAAGATAAGAAAGTTAACTACATTATTTACAACTTAGATATTTTAAAGTTCTAATGTCTATTTTGGTCCAAGTTTAACAAATAATGTTGAAGTTAATAGGAAAATGGTATCAAATAACGCATTAATTGTTGCACATAAGACGATACAAAATCTCCTTAGCTTACAAATGAAAGTATATAATGATGCGTCAAGTGATTTTAAGAATTGCAATTTATCAAAGAGATGGACTTAATTCAGATATATATTTCTTCACTTTTGTTACTTGTTTGAAATTAATTATTACTTTATTTTATTTGTAAGAGAACTTTTCTTGTCTTACAGTTACTTGACAGGATCAATTTAAAACTGGCGTTCTATAAGTGCAAAAGTTTACAATTCAAATTCTGAGTCAATGTGTTAGTGCAATAAGGTGTGAAAGAAATTATAGTAAATTTGAATTCATCCATTCCAAGAAAAGGAATATGTTAGAACACAAAAAGATTGAACTATTTGGTCTTTATTCGATACAACATAAAGCTTCGAGAAAGATATACTATTATTATTAAGTTGAATATAATTTCTTGTAATTTATTAATATTTTATTTACTATAACTCTTAATAAAACAAGTAGTTTTATATATTCAGTTTGTCTTGACAATATTGATCTTTTAATGGATTAACTTATACAAAAAAAGCAAGCACAGAAAGGTCAGCCAAAATAACTTTAACATCTTAAATATTTGAGTGGTCATGATGCATTATTAGATGCCAATTTTGATTCACATATATAAGTTATTCAATTAGAGAGTTAAAAATAAATTGCAGTAATTTAATAGATCTAATCATAAGTATGAATTTAAGGTTATAATTTATATTCATTGCTAACATATTTAAGAATCTAATAGGTCAGAGATAAAGAATGGGTTGAAGAGAGAAAAGGTAATCTAATCAAGCTAGACTTGCTTGTAAAATTTGAGAAACTTTATGATTACATATCTTTCCTTTTAAAATGGCCATCCTTAATTAGATTTAGGTATGATACTAAATGACCAATTTGATATTATTTTTCTTAAATACATCTAAGTTATCATAACTGGGATTTCATAAAAGGCTTTGGTTTAATCTTTAGGGAAGCAGGAATGGGTGGGACATTTGGTTGAGATAGGATATACTTGGATGCATTAAGGTTAAGATGGGCTTTAAATTTTTATTTTATATATAGTTGGACTTATTTTCTTACTAAGCTCGACTTTCACTTACCCATAGACGTGTTGCCCTTTCTAGACATAATTAATGGCCTCTTATAATAGTTTTTATACCTTAGGATAATTCTTAAATGTCACAACTTTGTTTTTTATTTTTTTGGGCATCATTTAAACTACTATGTTTCTCAACCTCATTATGATTAGTTTGGTGCATGTTTAGATCTCTATGTTCTTTCTCTTTTATTCCATATTTATTGACATTGTTTAAAATCAATCTTGATTATTTGAATATTTTCAATGTCTCACCAAATTCATAGTTACTCTCGAGTTATTCATCCATCCATTAGGATATCAATTATGCACCATAGTCACAACACCATTGAATCCATGCTTGGATAACCTTAGTTTTCCCAATGTCATTAGCTCCATATAAACTATTCTTAGTAAGTGATAATTTGCCTTTCCTATTTCATAGGTCCTCCATCTTGCTTACTACTTCTCAAAGAATCTACCCACATTTTAGTAACCATTTTTTCAATGGTTAACTCCAACTTTGACTTACTCTCTTATGCAACTCCTTGTATTGTAGATTGGAAAATTTGCTCATTATATTATTGATAATGATTACTTCGTCTCCTCTAGTAAAGCATATGTATGATTAATAAATTTATCCATTAACGTTCCTTGTATAATTGCATAAATGGTAATACTCTTTAACAATCATGCTTCTATAATCATGTATGGTTCTAAATTTGATGAGAAAAGATTTCACTAATGATAGGAATTTTTGTTATCTTGCCATTACAAGATTTGTATCTAATTTCTTATCATTTTATTATTTTGTTCTAATGAAGAAGGAGTTGAGACAAATATTTACAAGTAATAAATTGCTTACATCTCAATATGTTAGGTCTAATACTGGAACAAAGGTTTCATAATTATTCTTTAAGATTATGAATTTTGTTCATAATGTCAATTTCTCAATTAATTTTATGAGCTTTATTAAAAGTAATTCGTTTTGACTGATATTGATGAAACGGTAACTATAAGTTATTTATATCATGTCATGAAAAGGGTAAAAGAAGCAATCAAGGCTAATTTGAAAAATATACCTTCTTTGTATATAACTTAGCTTAAAATCATCAATGAAAGATGAGAAAGACAACTTTACTATCCGTTTTTTATAGTTAATGGTTTTTTTCCTAGTGTCTATTTTAGTCCATGTTTTACAAAGAAAGCTGAAGTTGATAAGGGAATATTATTAACTATCATGGCAATTGTTGCATATAAGATGATGCAAGATCTCTTTAGCTCATAAGTGGAGGCATATAAAGATGTGCTTAGTGATTTTGGGATGCCTATTGTTGTTCTTCAAAGAGATAAACTTACGGGTATATATTTCTTCACTTCTATTATTTGTTTGAAATTAATCATCACTTTTAGTGTCTTACAATTGTTCAGTGGGATTAATGCAAAAGTGATGTTCTAGAATTGCAAAGGTTTGTAATTCAAATTCTGATTCAATGTGAGATTACAACATGGTGTGAGAGGGTGCACAATTAAATTCATTCATTCTAATAAAAGGAAAATATTATAACACAAAAGATTAAACAACTTGGTCTTTGTTTCATACAACTTAAAGCTTCAAGAAAAGTATGCTATTATTATTATTAAAATGTATGTTATTATTATTATTAAAATGAATATAATTTCTAATAATTATTAATAATTTAATTTTATTTGTTTACTAAGACTCTTACTATAACAGGTAGTTCTATATACTTAATTTGCCTTGACCAAAATGTCGAATGAGTGGATATTTAGTATGTTAAATCCTCTTCACAAGAACAAAAGGGACATTCAAAATTTTAACAACTATAGAGACATCAAACTACTTTGTCACACCATAAAATTATGGAAGAAGGTTATTGAGAAGAGAGTGAGAAAGGATGCTTATATGTCAGAGAACCAGTTCAACTTTATGTCAACAAGGTCCACGATAGAAGCTTTACATCTCTTAAAAAGATTAATGAAATATTAAAGGAAAAGATAGAGTAATCTACACTTGGATTTTACTAATTTAGAGAAGGCGTATGATAAGGAACCTAGGGAAATCATGTGAAGGTGTTTAGAAGTAAAAGGGTTCCTTTGACCTATATACAAATTATTAGGGATATGTATGATGGGGTAAAAGACTAGAGTAAGGATGATATAAGGAGATTTTTTTCTAACAATATTGGGCTACACTAAGGCTCCTCACTGATCCATTTTTTATTTGCAGTGGTGATATATGAGCTCACTAAGAATATTCAAGGGGATGTGCCTTAGTGCATTTTGTTTAATGACGATATTGTCTTAGTGGATGAGACAAAAGAAAATGTTAATGTCAAGTTAGAATGTTAGAGGGATATGTCAGAGTCGAAGAGTTTTAAATTTGAGCAAGACTAAGATTGAGTACTTAGAGTGTAACTTTTAAGGTCATAAGGTAGTTTCTGATATGGATGTAAAAATTGTTTCAAAAATTATACTGCAGAAAGAGTGTTTTAAGCACCTAAGGTCTATCATCCAAAGCAATGGAGAAATCGATAAAGATATAATTCACTATATTAGATCAGGGTGGCTTAAATGGAGATATGCATTAGGAGTTTTATACAATTAAAAAATACAACTCAAACTCAAAGGTAAATTCTATCATTTAGTGATTAGGATAGCCATACTATATGGGGCAAAGCGTTGGCCTATCAAACAAGTGCATAGTTATAAGCTACTGGAGGCAAAGATGAAGATGCTCTATTTTATGTGTAACTTTACTAGAAGAGATAAAATCAAGAATGTATTAGTAAGAGACAAAATAAAAGTGACTAGGATTAATAAAAACTTGAGAGAGATGAGATTTAGGTAGTTCGGACATGTTAAAAGAACACACCCTGACGCTTTAGTAAGAAGATGCAAGAAAATAGTATTTAAAGACTATAAGAGAGAAAAAAAATGAAAGCCTAAGAAGAATTGGGAGGAAATAATCAAAAATAATATGACTCTGCTAGAACTTACTAAGGACATGACCTGTAATAGAAAACTTTAACATATGAGAATATGGATAAAGAATCTCATATTGGGAAGTCTTTCTCGTTCTCTTAAGTCTTTAAATATTTTCCTTCAAATCTTTCGTTTTATAGTTAGCCTTTAATATTTTGATTACATAGTACTTTTCTCTTAGTTATTTAGCTTAAGCAATTTCTTACTTAATCTAATTACTTTTTTATAATGACTGGTTTGATTTATTCTTGTAGTTTCTTTTTTCTAGTTTGTGTATTTATTTACTTATTTTTATCTTTTATTGTTAATATTTACCATGTTTTATATATACTGTATTATATATAACATTACATATTTTATATTTTTATTTATACATATTTATTTATTTTTGTATTATTATTTTTACATTATATGTAGTTCTATCAGAAACAACTTTTCTATCAAATATGGGTAAGGCTAGTTACTGTTAGACAACAGGACTATCACTAGTTGTTATTGTTGTAGTTTCCTAAGCTTAATAGATAAGAGTGACTTTAAAGAAAATCTTAAATGAGAAAGTATTGAAATATCATTAATGCAATAAAATTGAATGATGGTAATGCCGAGACTCTCCTTAATGATGAAAATTTTGTACCAAATGAAAATTGGGGTCAATGCAATTTGAATGAAATCCTAGATTTTTTTATTTCTTCTTTTTTTTTAATTTCACTTGTATTTGATATATATGCTAAATTTTATATGTGCAACATAAATATAAAACTTTTGATAATAAGTATTTTTGTTTCAGAATTCACTTCTACTTACTTGCATTTCTTGACATGAACTCTTGTTGTAAATTATAATGCTTATGAAGTCATAGACTTATATTATTTTTATTATATAATGTTTTGATATAATTATTTTTTATTATATGATATAAATTGTAACATTTAAGTGCTTTGCATTGTTCTTAGTTTTGTATCTGTATGATGATTAAATGATTTTTTTCTTATATTAATTGTGATATTAATATAAATAAAGACAATCATTATGTCAAATTTATATTATTATGATCTTTGGTGTTAGGGTCGATATAAGATTAAAAATTATATAGCACAATATATTGAAGGACTATTTTGTAATTTTAAAAAATACAAGAATTGTTTTATCATTTTTAAAATTATCTTAAATAGGATTCGATGTTGATTGGTACTAATATCGTACCTATCAAAACTAAAATCTGTACTGATACTAATATGGTATTGATAACATTACCCTCTTTTGGTACCATAAAACTTAAAATTTTCATAAAATAAAAAGTGGGTTATTTATTTGTTTATTATTCTTATTATCTTTGATTTATTTATTTTACCGTTATAAATATTATAATTCATAATGAATTGGTTTTGCGATCCATCAAATTATAATATTTCATATTTACTTTATATTTTATATTTATAAATAACTAATAAACTAACATTTATGTTTCTCTTAGTAACAACTATTAACAATTAACATTTACGTTTGAGTATTTGATATTTCGTTCATCTTTAGTAATTATTGTCTTATTTACATTGTTTTACTAATTTATTCATGCCACTTTTTATTTTTGTCATGCTTTCAAAATACTTATTAAAATATTTATCAAATATAATAAATTAATCATTTTCATCATTAAACTAATTATTACTATTTGTTGTAAAGTAAATGTAAATGTAAATAGAAATTTTTATTACATATAAATATTACCAAAAAATGTTAATATAATTATGGCAGTTAATATTATTCTTAGAAAATGACAACAAATTATAATTATCTTCTAATGTAGAAATTTAAAATGAGAATTCTGGTCTGGATCAAATAAATTTCAAATCTCGTTTCCTTATCTAAAATATGTTATTGTTGAAATAATTCAATCAACACAAAGGGCACTGGTTGTCGTCTAATCAGATTGCAATTACGGGATTTGGGAATCTGCTCGAGGCCCTTCAATTTGACGACGGCGAGCTCCAAAGATACGGTGCTTGATTTTGGGATGTGGTGGGGCGCGTGAGAACTGAACACCGTGCCAATTATTAGGGGTACAGATGATCTGCCCCCCAATTTTTAACAATGCTTAAACTCTAACATTGTGACGAATACTGACATGACACGGGAAATTGGCTTATTTGGAATATCTGTTTCCTTCTATTAAATTTAATAATTAATATAAAAATTCAAAATTATCCTATCAGTTAAATTTTTATTTTAATAATTTTTATTGTTAAAAATTATTTAATTTATTAATTAATTGTTTATTTTTATATAATTAATAAGTTTTTATAAATAAATAAAATTAATTTTATAATTTTATAATTAAACGGTAAATCTTAGATAAGGACAATTTCTTTCAATCATATTTTAAATTAAATGAATTTTTTAATATTAGATTATAAACTAAAATTTAATTAAAAATATATTTACATCCTAATATAAAAACTTAAAAAGATACAATTCACAATCTTATTTTTAAAATTTGAAATAGATGACATGATAAAAAAAAGCATCATTTTTATCTTTTGAAATCAAAATTGAGAGATAAAGAGATTTCAATTGTGAATGATACCTTGAACGCCTTTTTTTTTAAAATTTTTCGATTTAGGTAGAAATTGGTGAATCTTGGTTAATAGGTTCTAGTAGTAATGTTTTAATAAATAAAGAGACTTGGGGAGGTCCACAGCTTTACCTCTAATTAATTGAAAATTTGTTTTTAAATAATATTTTAACAACTAATATGCTATAAAATAAATATAACCTTTGTTATTAATTCGGTTTAATATATAATAATTGAATTCATAATAAATCATTTTTTAATTCAAATAAAAAAATAACAAACAATTTAAAATAAAAATTGTATCCATAAATAGAGGTCAACTCCATTTATGGGGTGTCACGCGCACACGTAGGAAGAGAGACAAAACAATAATAAAATACAAAGAATAAGAGAAGACAGAGGAAAGAACCCAAGTGAGAGAAATAGACTAGTTTGGTCATTATCATGGATTTTCCGAGCATATCCCTTCCTAATCCCATGTAATTTATATCAAAATATACAAAAAAAAAGGTTTTTTAAAAAACCCACTTCTGGTTTGCTATGTACGGGAAATCTTTGATAAGATTTTGGAGCACAAGTGGTTTCCGATGTCAATCTGTAAACCAAGCTTGGTGCATCCAGTTTTAAATCTTGTTTATTTTCCACTGAGAGAAGGATACAGTTTCTATTTGACTTCCGAGTTTCGGTTATAAAATCTATCGCCTCTTTTCTCGTTCATCAGTATTGAATTTGCGAGATCCCTGAGAAGTGACAACTTCATCCATGGATGTTCTCAGTCACTTGCATAGACAAATTGCTGATTTTACGGCCTCGTTACATCGAGAGGTTGGTCAGGTTTTATTCTTTGTGTGTTTGACTAGGTATTTGTCTTGTGAGGTACTGTAGGAATATTGGGTTGTTTCGCCTTCGTTTATTTTTATTTTTCCTTTTAATGTCTCTGAGTTAGTTTTCGTGGCAAAACGGACTCTTTTGGTTGAAATATTTTGGGTTTTATGATGATGTGTTGAATGGTGGCTTTTGAGAAGGGTTTTTTGGACGAGCAGTTCACTCAATTACAGAAGCTGCGAGATGAGAGCACCCCTGATTTTGTGAATGAGGTTGTATCTTTGTTCTTTGAAGATTGTGAAAAGCTTGTTACCAACATGGCCAGGGCTCTGTGAGTGTTACTTCATTTTGTGTTTTTTGTTTGGTTTTCTTATCTTTTCGCTTGAGAAGTTACTTAATGGGTTTAATATTCTACAATTCCAGAGAATCTCAGACTGTGGATTTCAAGCAAGTGGATTCTTCTGTTCACCAATTGAAGGGTAGTAGCTCCAGGTAGTATCATGAATGCAAATTCGTTTGTGATTGCTTTTCCAGATGTTCTGTTTTAATGAATTTTGTTGTGATTATATTCTTTACGTTGCTGACAGTATTGGTGCAACCAAAATTAAAAACATATGTATTGCCTTCAGAACTTATTGTGAGGCAAAAAATCGCGAAGGGTGAGCTTTCTTCTCTCCTTTAACTTAACGTAATGAAAGAAAAACCTGGAAATATTGGCCAAAGATGTACCTTTTTCAATTTGAACAAGTTACAAACAATTTATTTGCTCTGAATAATGTTTTTTGACGGGAAACGAAGAAGGAGACCTTTCAGTTTTTGGATGCTATGTTGTCAAGCAATTATGAGGTTGTTCTTCCTCTGCTTAAATTACACACGAACTTTTTTCTGTAGTAGAAGTGAAAAACATCAGTTTGTGTGCATATAACAAAGGACCCATGCATATGACTCGCACTTAAAGTTGCAAATCTTCTGCCTAGTGCATTGTAAATGAGTAACAGAAGAATGTTGGGGCAGGTGTATGAGATGCCTGCAAGAAGTGGATCATGAGCGTCTTCTGTTGAACAACAAACTTCAAACATTGTTCAGGGTAAGTGAGAAATTTTGGCCAGCATTTATTTTGTAACCACGGAAGAACATACAGGTGAAGAAACTCTTTAGTACACCTCTTGGAACTCATCTTTCTTACCCATTTTTTATTTTCTTCTTAAATCACAGCCCAAACTATTGGTAAAAGCCACATGACAAATTCTTACGATTTTAAAAGAATCCTTCATTATATCATTCTTGGTTAAGTTTTCATCAATCGTCTTGGCCTTTCTGTTTGGCACTGCAGTTGGAGCAGCAGTTTGTTACAGCTGGTGGGTCAATCCCTACACTGCAATTATAATCTTTGGTACTATGTTCTTCAGCCCAAACAAGAAGTGGGAGGAGTGTGGCTCGTAGGCATATACTGTTTTGTTATTTCTTTTAGAGCTAGTTATTGTTCAAGCTGCTTTTGACTTTGAAAAAGCTTGTACAGGCCGTAGATAAGATTTACCATGTGAATAAACAAACACTGCCACATTTGCCACCTGAATTAAAAATATTCAAATTTTACTATTTTTTATTTTGAGTGTTTAATACGAAATGCCAACCTTATAATGAAGCTTGCATAATGGCTGAACATATGCCAGTTGAGAAATTATCACTTCTTCGTATGTATGTATGAATGTATGCATGTCATAAGAAGTTGTGTTGGTTGGCAATAAATAAGGTTAGGTGTGCGCAAGCCTCGCTGTAATAATTTCTGATTTGTGGTCCCTGAAAATTTGTATGCATCTACAATCTACCGAGCAATAAAAGCTTACCATAAGCATAAGGGCAATTCCAGCTTCCAGTCCGAGCGATGGCAGATCCTTGGTCACATGTACAATTGGAAAACTATAGCTTCTGCTGCGTTGTTGTTAATTGTTTCAACTATATTTGAGTTGATGATTGGAAGGTGGGACCAACTACGGTAGTTGGTGACGGCAGGTAATGTCTTGATGACATCTGGGAGTTGTTGGATATGAAGAGAGAGGAAGCTAACAACATACAGCAGCATGAGGCTAAAAGTTGAAGACGCAGGGAAAAGCACGGCACGTATTATAGTACTATGCTTCTGTGCTTGAGTGGTGATGAAAGATAATGAAGATGATGCGGAAATGCCTTGTAATCCATACTCCATATCAACCACACATTTCCTCATGCAAGTTTAACTCAGTGGACCTCCTTCTCACCCCTCAAACCCTGGTAACGAGGCTGGTCGTGATATTTCGGGCTGGGGTGTGGGGGCGATTGGGTGGGCGATTCCACCTTTTTTAGTGCACGGCTGGTGGTGATGGTGGATATACTTACATTGAATAGATAATTAGTCTGTTGCATGCAACATCTGCAAAGCCTGTATTCTAGTGTGCTTTCCTTTTCATGCCAAGATTCAAGAATGTCTTCACGTCATAATTCTCTTTGGGCGCTCGTACACCAATAATCCCCATGTAGGTCCTAAGAAACAAAGTTTAGTACGATATACATTACCAGTTTTTAAGTTTCTGATTGTTTTAAATACAAAAAAAAACTTGTTTAGTTGATAATATGAATATAATTATATTTTATGATTGATGATAATTATATATTAGATAAAATTTAAAGATAAATTTTATTTAATTAATTAAATTTTATTTTAAATATATTTGAATTATTTAATCAAATTTCATTTGAAATTTATGTATTTTGAAATATTTTAAATTTAATTGTATTTATTAATAATAGTTTATTTATTTTATTTATAAAATTAAATAAAATCAAATTATTCATAAATTTATTGATAATTAATTTAATTAAATATATAATATTAAATTAAATTATTCGTAATTTTTATTAATAATAAATATATTAAATAATATATATTTAGTTGATACTAAACCATATTATAAAAATATAAAAAATAAAAAATTACTTTTTTATTTTTATAAATTTTGAAAACATGAAAAAACTAAAAAAACTATAAATTCAAACAAATATATTCTTTTTCTAAATTTGAAAATGAAAACAAAACAGAATGGAATAGGAACAAACAGTTTCTAAGTAAATATTTGAGTGTATTACATTAGATTAGATTGTATTTTTTTAAAAAATTAAATTAATATTTACGATAAAGCCACCCTCAACTCTCACTGAAAAATTCCAGCTCTACTACCACCCGCAGCCACAGGGCAGTGATGAGCCTTTCTTTCTGGGTAGGTGTATTTCGTTACACGTTACGTATAATGCCAACCAAACATTTCTTGTTTCTACGTTTTGACTTTGACTTCAATAGTTAGCACATTGTTAAGTGTTATTAGATGATAATCTACTGATGCGAGACGGATAGGAGGTGCTCCTCAGAAGCAGAGTCTTCCTTCGCCCCAATAAACTGAAATTGAGTTGCATTACATACGGACGTCGTTGTTAAAAGTACATGCACAAGAGTTGTGTGAACTTTGGAAAGAAGATGGTAAAATACAACCAACACACAGCTAGCAGAGCCACGGAGAACCTCTCTGTCACGTGATCATGGTCCGAACCTGACGGTAACACCTGCCACCTAGGCTCGGACAACCGTTTAACCCCGAACCCAAAACCCGATAAAGAAACAACAAAACAGCTTACTTACTTGCATTAAGCAGAGAAAGAGAGAGAAAAGTGGTCGCTGAGGGCTTGTTGAATCCAGTTTTCCATTTGCATCTTATCCCACAAGCCAAAATAATGAAAAAGCCATCTACAAGAAAAGCCTTGAAGATTCTCAATTCCCCGTGTTTCCTTCTCTTCTAAGCCACTCTCTTTTGATGCGGATAGTTTCGCCATTAAAGCTTTCACACCATTTCCCACCAAAAATCGGTATACTTGTCCCAGTAAACCCTCACATTTTCTTCTATTTAACCACTCTAGTCTTCTTCCACTCTCTTCTTCAGACATACAATGGCCACCAAGCAACTCAGACCTTTAGCACCATGTTGCTCGCTTCTCATAACTCTCTATCTTCTTCAATGTGAATTTTGTGTGCATGCAATTTTAGACCCTATTGATTTCTTGGCTCTACAGTCCATTCGTAAGCGCTTAGACGACATGCCGGGCTCCAATTTCTTCGCTTTATGGGACTTCACTTCCGATCCCTGTAACTTCGCCGGAGTTTACTGTGACTCAGATAAGGTGATCACTCTCAACTTGGGTGATCCAAGGGCCGGTACTCCTGGTCTTACCGGCCGACTCGACCCAGCCATTGGAAAGCTCTCTGCTTTAGCTGAGTTCACCGTTGTACCCGGTCGAATCATCGGTACATTACCACAATCTCTATCACAACTCAGAAACCTTCGGTTTCTCGCGCTTAGTAGGAACTTCCTCCACGGAGAGATTCCTGCTGGTTTGGGTCAGTTACGCAATCTCAGAACTCTCGATCTCAGCTACAATTTGCTCACTGGTGTTATACCTCCGTCCATTGGTGCACTGCCTGAACTTTCCAATGTTGTCCTCTGCCATAATCGTCTCACCGGTTCAGTTCCATCTTTTGTTTCAAAAACATTAACTCGTCTCGATTTGAAGCGAAATGATCTGTCCGGTTCTCTTGAACCGAATTCCCTCCCTCCTTCGCTTCAATCCCTCTCTCTTTCCTGGAATCGCCTCGGTGGTCCCCTGGACCGGGTCATCGACCGGCTTGATCAATTAAACTATTTGGACCTGAGTATGAACGAGTTCACGGGTTGGATTCCCGCTCGGGTCTTTACATTTCCATTAGCCAATCTTCAACTGCAGAGAAACTCGTTTTGGGGACCGGTTCAACCGGCTGATCAAGTGACGATACCGACAGTTGATCTCAGCTACAACAGATTGTCGGGTCAAATATCGCCCATGTTGTCAACGGTTCAGAACCTGTACCTGAATAACAATCGGTTCACGGGTCAGGTTCCGGGCAGCTTTGTGGACCGGATACTGGCGGCTAGTATACAGATACTATACTTGCAGCATAATTATTTAACAGGCATTGAGATAAATCCAACGGCTGAGATTCCCACGAGTAGTTCGTTGTGTCTACAGTATAACTGTATGGTGCCGCCCTTACAGACTCCGTGCCCGTTGAAAGCAGGAAGCCAGAAGACGAGGCCTACAACTCAGTGTAACGAGTGGAAGGGGTAAAGTTGGAATTTTGGGTGACATACAATCACATCAACAGTCACAATACCAAACATAGTGGTTTTTTTGTCAGTTCTTAATATGTTAAGTGGGAAGTATTTTTATTTCGTCTGAGTCTGATTCATTAATTTAATTATTATATATAAGGAATAAGAAGACTGTGGACAGTGAAATCCGATTAATGTTTCGGGAGGGTATTGTCAGAGAGCTGGTGTGTACATAATGTTGTTTGTGTAGACAAGCAACGCAAAAGATTTAGGTCTGCTTTTGTTTTGGTTTTTTATTTTTTGTTTTTATTTCTAAAATTTTGGTTTCTTTTAGTTTTTAAAATTTATGAAAACTACAAAAAGTAATTTTTTATTTATTCGTAATCTAGTTTCGTATCAACTAAATATATATTATTTAATTATTTGATATATTAATTATTAATAAAAATTATGAATAATTTAATTTAATACCATATATTTAATTAATTTAAATTAATTATTAATACAAGTTATGAATTATTTAATTTTTATAATTAAATAAAGCAAAAATAATTAAATGATTATTATTAAATATAATTAAATTTAAAATAGCTTCAAATATATAAATTTTAAATAAAATTTGATTAAATAATTAAAATATATTTAAAGTAAAATTTAAAATATTTATTTAAAAATAAAATAAGTTTATTAATATTTTATTAATAAATATTACATAAGAGGTAAAAATAAATTTAATTAATTAAAAATAATTTATCTTTAAATTTTATCTAATATGTAATTATCATCAATAATAAAAATATAACTAACAGAAATTAAAAACTACAACAGAAAAACAAATGTGGAATAAATGCTCCTTAAGCTATGTTTGGTAGGGCAGTTAGTAGTAAAATGAAATAAAATATAATATTATTCCATTATTTGAGAGGGAGGTTTATAATGAAATGAAATAAAATAAGATAAAAAAAAAGGGTTTCACATTACATCTCATTACATCTTAAACAGTAAAAATGAGTTATCTCTGATTTAGGAGTTTAGGCTATGTTTGGTTGATCGTAAGGTTTTTAATGAGATGAAATGATTTATAATAGAATAGAATGTGAGTAGATGTAACATTAAAAAATTGTTGTTTGAGAAGGAGGAAGAATTCGTAACGTAATATAGTAAACTGTTATTTGAAAGATGCATTGAATGAAATGTAATGCATGTATAATAATAATAATGAATGATTGTTCTACCCTTAATAGAACAAAGCAAATAATGAGATGTATTGTCTTACTGCTTATCATTAGGGTTGAGCGTATAATTAATATTATAAAAAATTATTGAGTATAATTGATATTATAAAAAATTATTGAGGGTATATTAGGTAGTACATATTTATCATTTTACATTTCATCCTAAATTCTCAAATTAGAGATAACTCATTTTTACTGTTTAGGATGAAATATGATGTAATATATTTAATCAAAATTTATAAAATTTGATTAAATAATTAAAATATATTTAAATAACATTTAAATATTAAAATATTTGTTTAAAAGATAAAATAACGTGATTGATAGTTTATTAATAAATATTATATAAGAGATTAAAATGAATTTAATTAATTACAATTATTTTATAACAAAAACTAAAAGCGATAAAAAAAAAAGCGAAACGTTCTCAAATAATTAACATAAAGAAATTAAGTAATAATCTGTTTCCGAAACTGAGAAAAAGCAAGAGGTAAATGAGATTAGTTGGAGTAGGATAACTAACTCATCTTCTCGTGGAACAAAGCAAGAGATAAGTGAAGTTGGTTAGATTAGGATAACTAACCCATCTTCTTCTGGAACAAAGCAAGAGATAAATGATCAGATTGGTTAGAGTGGGATAACTAACTCATCTTCTTCTGGAAAAAAGCAAGAGATAAATGAGATTAGTTAGAGCAGGATAACATAAAGTTTTCCCACTCACATGCAGCAGATCTGAAGACCAAATCCTTAGAGCAAACGCAAGTTCATGTCTGTGTTTTAGTTGGAAAGCCGTCAAAAGGTTAAAACAAACACATTTCGCGTGACAGTCCCTGCCTTCCTTTCTTCGGTCAAAGTCAAATGCCCTTTGCCGCTATTCTTTTCTTGTTTCGAGTCTTTTGTTGCATTTCATGTGTTTGATACTGCCAACCACTTTCCATGGGATTCTTATGGGTCCAAACTAGATCAAATCAACGGTTCATACTCCAGACAATGAACTAGATCTGGATGCGTGTTAGAGAATTTGTTTTTAGTTAAACATCTGTAAAGACAAAAGGCTTTGACAGATTTTTATCAAAGTGAACGGAGGAGCAATGGACGGGTTTTACGTAAGTTCTGCAAACTATGTCCTACAACAATGTATTAAGACACCTATGTTTGTTCTGATTCTCCGAGTTAAAGTAGGGGCCCTCATATCTTATGATATTCCCGTTGTCTTTAAGGAACCATAATCATTAATACTCTTTCCCAAGTAAATCCCCCTATTTGATTAACCAATTGTTTTAAATCTAATAGCCCATCAAACCAACAGAAGCAATAATCTTATGGCAGAAGAGGGACCTTCTGCTTTTATCTGATGGGTGCTATTGCCGTAAAAGAGACACAATGATTGGGCCATTGCTTTGTTTCCAACTTATGATCCTTCAATTTCCTTCACAGGAGGTCCCATCTTGTTGGTGGTTACTAATTTCCTTTACAGGAGGTCCCACCTTGTTGTTTGCTGCTGTTCATATCTACCTTAAGAATGCTTGTTAGAGCATTTGGATTGCTTTTCCCTAGTTTGAAAAATCGTTTTCCCAGTTACAGCTCTCTTTACGAACCTCACTTAATGAACTTGATCCAAATGATCGTCCATCTATGTAACTGGACCTAGATACTCGAATACAAGACCGCTAGCAAGCAGTAGAGGCAACTGGAAGTAAGACCACTGCTAATTGGACCAACATCTCAGCGGCTACTTACAATGTATTTGTTTAGATATCATTAGTGCAGCGCAGAGAGTTAATCCCAGTAAACAAGGCTTTTTTTTTTTTTGCGAAGTTCGAGAGTTGGTCAAAGGATTAATATTACCAATTGCTCCTACTCTTAATAACAATCATGAAATATACATAAACATGAAGCAAATGGACAAAACAAGTGTCTTTTTGGCATACAGAAAATGTATGCACATCTCAAACTCCGGATTGAAGATTATTTATGTACAGGTAAACTGTTTTGAATGTAAGAAACATAAATTTTTGTTACAAGATACAACTTTATTTGAACCTGGCAAAAACATGAATTGCTTCATCCTTTTCTTTCACGCAATCAACATAATCAGTGTTACGGAAAGATATATTTACCACAGAATTTTTCTAGTAGAAATGTCGGCCCCGAATTCTTTTCTTTATAATAGGGGCAGGAGCTTCTCCATTTCCAGGGAACTCCCATTTGACAACATCTCCATCCCAAGAGGAGCTAACAAGCATGGGATAATGTGGGTGCCAACTACAATCTCTTACAGGAGACTTGTGATGTTTAAGCACTGCAACTTGGGCTCCAGTAATCTAGCCAGGACAACGACTAAGAATTAACAGAATGTTCAACTGGTAAATATAACCAAGAATTGCATACGCTAATTGATTTAAGACATCAGCTGAGAAGAACAACATTCTATTGCATTTTAGTCAACAACAGCATTCCATTGCATTTTAATTAACTGCCAAGAGAAGTTATCATCCGTACTTGTAAGTAGAGACCAGGAGTACATGGGCAGACAAGTCAAGCAGATGAAGGAAAATCAGTAGATGTCAGTTACTTACCAAGTCATATATGTAGACACAAGAATCATGAGATCCTGTGTAGATGTACCTCTGTCCGGTACTGAGATTCAAGAAATTAAAGCACACGTTAGTTGCCAAACAAAGGACGAAAATCTCCACCAGGTCAAAGAGAAGGTAATAGCTAGATTTACCAATGTTATAGCCAATCGTGGCAAAAAGTTAAAAACTAGTAGCCTATTGACAGATTCTTGGACAAGAATTAGGTCTACATTGC
>JANIIA010000004.1:17045824-17070955 GCA_027478495.1 Erythroxylum alaternifolium | reverse complement strand
TTTAAATTTGAATATGAGATTGATTAAATTATTAAAAATTCAAATTGTATTATAAATAGATTTAAGTTCTAAACAAACTAATTTTTTTTGCTTAACTCTCTCTATACTATTTATAAAACTATGTCAATATATTCGATGAATATTATTAAAGGTCGAACATGTATATTATTACACGATAAAATAATTTCGAAAACAATTAGAAGAAATCGATAAGAAAAGAATCAAGTGTTATAATAAAAAAATAATGTTATAAAATTTAAGTAATCTAAAAATTTGAAAAATTAAATTAAAAAATTTGGTTGTTATCCCGCTAAATACAACATTAGTTTCTACTTTAATTTCACAATACTGAATGAAAACAGAATCATTAAGGCAACTTTTGCATTCCAACTCTTGCTGGTCTCTTGGTCCTGTAAGAGGTCAGAGACCTTCTTGGTATTGAATGACGCTTCGAAATTTGTGACTGCCTATTTTTTAGGAGTAGTTAATAAGTAAGTGGGTGTCAATTATTATGCTTTTATCTTTTGGTATTTCATCTGTTATGATTTGTGATAGTGGATGAACGTTTCCATTAAAGGACGCGCTTCTGTTTCCATTATTTACTTCACCTGTAAGCCTAGATATTAGGCCTTATGTAGCTGTTTTATTCTTAAGGCAGTAAAAAAGGTGAAGACTCTCTCCTGTAACATCTCAGATCATTCTACTTCTTTATGTTCTTCGCTTTCATTTCCCAACAACTTTTTATTATCAAAGCAGTTGAGAGAGGAAGAGCATGGGCAGTTTCTTTTCTTTCCCCCATAACCAAGTCAACTCCACTAAAAAAGAGAGAAGAGAGTTCAGAGATCAATAGGGAGAATTAGTAAAGTAAGTGAGAAAATAAGGTCCAAAGAATTGAGATCAGCCCGCAAGTGAAAGAAACAAAAACTTAAGTGCCTATTTTTTTTTCTTTTCACCTCACAAACCAGAGAGAGTCAACTATAGTGTGAAGCACTGGTAAAGAGGGAAAAAATCAGCCATGGGCGAAAATCTCCACCAGGTCAAAGAGAAGGTAATAGCTAGATTTACCAATGCTATAGCCAATCGTGGCAAAAAGTTAAAAACTAGTAGCCTATTGACAGATTCTTGGACAAGAATTAGGTCTACATTGCCCAGACACTAATGCAAAGTGGTAAGGAAAATATTAAGAGAAGGAATATATTAATATAGCTACCTATATGACGGGGAAAAGTAGCAGCGAATCAAAGTACGCAAGACTGAGTGGCCTTTATATGTAGCCACTGATTGATCACCAGGGTGTTTTAACTCTCTGGCCTGGGGTGGGTAGTCCATCCATCTGTAGTCCCACTCATAATTTCTGAGACCCATAGCACTTACAAAAAGAAAGAGAATAATTAGAGCAATTCAAGCAGTCTAAATGTTTCTCCCTCTTTAACACACAACAACGTCAATGCCAGAAAGAGAATGATTGATTTATAATGATGCATACATGAAAGGCAACAAATTAAAGTATGCATTTATGATGAAAATAGGTGAGTAGGTTATCTTGCAATTCACCATTGTTTATATAATAAGACTACAATAAGCTAATGATTACAAACATAAACCTTACAATAATAGATACATATATTCTTAAGAGCATCATATAACTAATAGATCAACATCAACAAGAGCTAGACTAAAGAGGACTACTGGAGATGAAGTAATACCAAGTAGCATTAGAGGCCATCTTGCGGATATCCCATAGTTTGATAGACTGATCTTTACCATTGGAAATAAAATAACGACCATCCCCTCGACTATCAAGAAATGAAATGCCTTCTAGATGACCCATTAGAACTCCTGCAGGTTTCCCTTTGACCATAAAGCAACGCCTATCCCACACCTAAGCAACATTCAAAGTTATCCAGTATCCTTACGGAATCAGTTCCTAAAGTTGTTTTAGAAAAAATTACAACCCCCTTTTCCTTAATTAACAAATGCAATAACTTTGAGCATGCTAGTCGCGACTGAAATAGGAATTTGAATAGGAACACAATGGACAGAGGTATTTCACGCAGAGATTGCAGCACATAAAACTATCTTACCTTACAGAGACTATCATCACTTCCAGAATATATTAAATGGCCACTCTCGTCGGCAAAGCATACAGTGTTAACATCAGACTGCAACACAAAATACAAATTACTTTGGGACTTCGAACATAAGATAAATACTTCGCTGATTATTGGTTGTCATGCAAAAAGAAAGCCCCCTCAAAGAGAGAGAGGGAGAGGGAGTGGAAACCACAATGAAGCCACAAATTGATTAAAAGCTTCCAACATAGAATGATGAGAAACAAATGATCACAATGACTTGATTCCTTCCAGCTCTAGCATCCAAATTACATTTTCATCCAGAAGAATGATCTATATTCTACATAACAATCACAAGTCATAACATTATAACCTTAAAATATCTATGGCCTGCACCACATTTACCTAACAAGAGGATGAAATTTTTAATTAACATCCCTCCATTTGCTTGAATAGCTGTATGTGCTGCCTTGGCAAATGACAAGTACAGAGAAAAGGAACCAAGGCGAAAAGGATGCTGAGGAATTTCAGATATCCTCTTAGAAGTTTTATTCACCGTATTCACTTTACTTCATGTCTTAGTTAGATATAACTGATTATATATTGTCTGCTTGTGACAGTAAGCTACAGCCCATACTGACAAACATACACTTTTATCTCCCAGGGAAGAGACCTAGGCAACAAACCAAGAGGGGATAAATTCTTTAGTCCACATGATGGGAAAGCTTCTCTATTACACTCATACAAGAGTTGGTTGAAGGATCAATGCACCGGGAATTCTACGGAAGAACCAAGCCACCAATGACTATATGAAGGATGACATTGGAAGGAGCTTATTGAAGTATAGGATCTCACTGTGTGTGCCAAAATTCGAAGGGAAAGCTTATTTGCTTCAAGATCATAGACATATATTGAATCATCATTAGTTCCTGCAACAATTTCTCGACCATCAGTAGAAAATTTTACAGAGAAGATTCCAAAGGAGTAGCCCCCATCATCAGCAGCAGTAAAATCCAATTGATTGTGAATCTCCTGTGAAAGAATAGAATAAAATATAACGCAAATACTTAACTAAACATTGTTGATAATCCATAATGAACTGCTTTGTTGCATAAGGAAATCTATAGCATCTTCACATCAAAGCAACTGGAAAGAAGAAAAGTTAATCAATTAAAATCAAAGTTAGAAACAATTTTTTTGCACTAATGGTGTGAGAGAACACAATGCTTGGTTTCCCAGCATAAACCTCAAACACTGCAGAAACGTATTTCCGGTCTAGCTTCAACTGTACCATCATCAGTTAAGAACAAAAGACATAGTTCAATCATGTTTTGTTTTGATGTTTTCTTTGTAAATCAGCAATAAATTGCACAAAGTCCAAAATTTTACTGGTAGAATACCAACCAGATATAAAGATTATGTAGAAGAACTAACAAAAGAAAATAAGGATACCATAATAAGTAAGCATCAGGGTACAGACACTATTTTCTGTAATGACTGACAGTGCCATTAACTAGTTACTAACTGTATTGATTATAAAGGTCAAAAGCTAATACTTACTGTAATATTTGCATGAGATTCTGTGTCTGAAGACCCAATGTCCACAATATGAACAAAAGGAGACATGCTGGCATATACCTGCAATAAAATTAAACAATAATTTTATCAAAAGGATGAATGTCACTTCTTAGGCTGCTGACTTTTAAGAGATGCATCTTCAAGCTGTCACGTACAAATCATAAATAAGAACAAGCATACTGAAATAAAGAATATGTCAAACAGATTTCTCAACAGTTAGAAAGCCCCTGTAAAATGATCAGGTGAATAGAGTAGAACTTTATCCATCAGCGAGTACGAAAAGGAAAATGTTAGGTGTAAAAGGGAAGGCGTCAACAGAAAAAAGTCGCATCATTGCTTTGTGAAGTTAATAACAGTACCAATATACTGGTATGTCAATTATACAGGCAGAACTTTTAAAACATGAACCATTAGTTTAATGTGATGGATCTTCTATAACTGTGTGTATATGAGGACATTAAGTGCATTTGTTTCCATCATTTGATAGTTTGCCTCTTGCATTTGGTTCAAATATATATTGTTAACTGCGGACGTCAAAGATGTGATAATTTAATCTTCCAGATGAATGAACTCACAACAAATCGCTGATCAGGGGACAGAGATGTATCAGTCACAGTCCAACGCAAACTTCTGGCAAGAATATTCTTCTGAACCTTCCAGCCCTTCTCAACATTGTATATTCTTATGTGGCTTCCCTGTAACATTTTTCAAAGAAAGTAAGGAAAGTTAAATGCAAGTGATAGTAAGTAAGCAGTGCAACAGAAAGCAACAAATGGAAACACCTGAAAGCCAGCAACAAATAGGGAACCGTCAGCAGAAAATTGTGATACGTAGGCTCGGCTGGTCATTTGGTCAATAAGCCAAGGACCATTGACAGGCAAATACCTGCTAAGCACATGACAACAATCAGCTGCTGAGAATCTCCCTCTACCTGAATAGTTACCTTCTCGTCCTGCCAGCATCTTCACCGTTGAAACGGGCAACTGCAATTTACCAGGCATGTCTTGTCCCAGATGCTTATTAGGACCTGATTTCAGCTTTGTGAGCTGTGCAATTTCATGATCTAAATTATTCAATACTTTACTGGAACTTTGTCCACTACCAACTTCATTTGTACTCTTGCCACCATCACAAAGTTCAGATTCTATCTGCAGTCTGCTCATTGCATAACCCATTGCGTCTATGGAAGGCCTGCTAAAAACAAAGTACATTTTACTCAAAACAAATTTTCATACATGATTTTGCCAAGTCTTCATTTCACATCAGTTTGGAGTGTTCCCTATTCCATGTCACACCTGAAAAAGGAAAAGAATAAAAAATCATTGACAAAGAAAGACACTGGCTAGTGAATTATTTGTTGAGGAAGAAACGACGGTAATTTACTTCCCACGACCCAATCCTCCTCCATACCACTTAAAGATATAATCATCTCACTTCTATATAATATTTCGCATCACATCTAGTTAAAATTAACGACAATTTTCAGAGGATGATCATTTACAGCAGTTTGCACGAGAACATGTCAGTTTGTTAACAATCCTCAAAGCTCTGAACCATAAACCACTTTGTATATATGTATATTCCCACCTTCACAAGCATTTAAGGGCACAAATTATATCACAAAACTTCTGAAATTTCAATCATTACATCAGACTCACCAGGTCACACGCATGCAATGATTTCAACCGACTTGCATAGAATTAATGACAAAAGATCAAGCTTTTCTCTTTCCAACTCAGAATTAAGTCAAAGTCCCAATTCAACAGTTCAACTAGATGTCCACAGCTTCAAAATTCAAAGTTTCTTCCAACTGTTTCAAACAGAGTATCAAAAGCTAAGATCGCCATTTTAAGAGAGAAACAAAAGAAACTTAGATGATCAAGAACGTGAATAAGTGAATGACAGACACACACCTAACAAGACTGCTGGTTGCTGGGTCGAGGCCAGCCAGTGACCCGTGCCAGTGGATAAACCTCGGATTTTTTATGCCATTTCAAGAATACGGATGAACAGCACGACAGCGGATCGATTCACTTGAAAGGACCGTGTCTGTGTGTTGTCGGTATTATTAATTTGCTATTACCACCTGTCTCACTCGCTATCAACTATGCCACGTGTTAAAACATATATTTTTTAGACCCTCCTAATTTTAGGCCCATAACATTCAGGACTTTCACATTAGGATCAGATTTAGCCCAAATTTCTCAGATCAGTCCATACCCTCTCTCTTTCTTCATCTCTCTATCTCATCTCATCTCATCTCTTGGCAGCCAGTTCTGTAGCAGCAAGAAACAACCAACGACTAAAAACCCGCCTTAAACCCTCCAAAACGAAATGCTACCCAACGACTGTTGTCAGATAAGATGAAGAGAGTGTGTAGTATATCGGACGCTGCTCAAGCATATATGCTCTGCAGCATTTACAAATCATTTTCGAAAGCTAGACTCCCCACACCACATATCTTTACCCTCACAAAATCTCCAAATCACTGGTTTGCCCGCGATCTCTGTGCCCAATCAGACGCCGGTTCACAACCCACCAGGATTTTCTCCAACATCATCGCGCTTTTCTCCGACAGCTTCTCTCGAAGTGACGACAAATACAGTGAAGATCTCCGCAAAACGGTGTCTGGTCTGGCGGACGAGGTTGTTCAAAATGTTGGGGATTTTGATAAGGTTTTTGGGATCTTGGACGAGAAGGGAGAGCCTTTGTTTAGGAAGTATCGTGATGGATCCGCTTTTGTTGAGCTTTTGAAGCAGTTGGTTTCATGGCCTAACCTGGCCTTAGAGGTACGGATTGGCTTTTCATTCTATGTGGGTTTGTTGATTTTTAAAATGAGTTTGTGCGCGGCTTGGCTCTTCATCTGTCTATTGTATGTGTCCCTTTTTCTTTTCTTTTTTTTTTAATTTTTTATGTGAAGTGGTTCTTGAGATCATTCCTGTTGATATGCTGAGATGCTTGAAACTGCTGGAACTTGATGCCATATGAAACCAGTAGAAAGTTCTTATGTGATTGGTTTGTTCCATGATTAGGAGGTTTCGATGTTTTAACTATTCGTGTTTGTGAAGCAAGAAACTTCTTGTTGGCTTTGAGCCTTTCAAGCTTTTTAGTGTTTTCCTAACTCTTTTTCTTCTGCCTTTTCTTAAATCTGTAAACTTATGTTATTAGCAGGTTCTCAACTGGAGAAGAAAACAAGCAGATTGTGGCTTTCCTATGACATCAGAAGAGTACGCCAAGGGAATTAAGATTGCGAGTATGATTAAGAATGTTGACCTTGCAGTAGATATATTCACTGAGGCCAGTTATAAGCGTATTAAGACAACGTCTACATATAATGCCCTCATGAGTGCTTATATGTACAATGGTCTGATCGATAAATGTCAGGACCTGTTTCATGATTTTAAGAAAGAAACAAATTGTGCTCCTTCTGTTGTAACGTATAACATTCTTATATCAGTATTTGGGCGATTGATGTTGGTAGACCACATGGAGGCAACATTCAGTGACCTAAAATCTTTGAATATCTTGCCAAACTTGGGCACATACAATAATCTAATTGCAGGATATTTGACTGCATGGATGTGGGATAGGATGGAGAAGACTTTTCAAACGATGGAAGCGAGCCCAGTCCAGCCTGACCTAAACACATACTTGCTAATGCTTCGAGGCTATGCACACTCTGGTAATCTGGAGAAGATGGAAGATACATATGACTTGGTAAAAGATCATGTCAATACAAACGAAATTCCTCTGATCAGAGCTATGGTTTGTGCATATTGTAGAAGTTCTGTTACTAATAGAGTTGAAAAGATCCGGAAATTGATAAAGCTAATCCCTGAGAATGACTATAGGCCTTGGCTCAATGTGTTGTTGATTAGGGTATATGCACAAGAAGATTGGTTGGAGGAAATGGAGAACTCGATAAATGAAGCATTTAATCATAAAACTACTGTAACAACAATTGGTGTGATGCGGGCAATCATTTCAAGTTATTTCAGATACAATGCAATTTGCAAGCTTGCAGATTTTGTAAAACGTGCCGAAGATGCTGGTTGGAGAATCTGTCGGTCTTTGTATCACTGTAAAATGGTCATGTATGCATCAGAAAACCGCTTGGAGGAAATGGAGAATGTTCTTGGTGAAATGGAGAATTTCAACATGGATCCTAGTAAGAAAACTTTTTATATAATGTACAAAACATACTCGACATATGGTCAAATATATAAGGCTAAGCAAGTAATGGGGTTGATGTGCAAGTATGGCTATGGGTTTCCTTGTGATGTATCTTCATCTTAAAATACATGCCGATGCAGTTGCATATCAGGCATCATCAATTCCAGAAGGCATTGGACTGATACTATGTATGGTTCATCAAAAACAGTTACATGGCATTGAGATTCCAGGTGTTTCATAGGTATGTTCTTTCGCATACTTGCTTCTTGTGTAATTATGTTGGGTATTAATCATCTATAGACTATTTTTATGCTCCTACTTTCCTGATACTTTGCTACTGGCTATACAGTTATTTAGAAGAGCAGTCCCTTATGTGAAACATGGCCTAAGTTTGAAGTTCCTATTTCCATGCAATTTAGTGTTCTTTATGGATCAGCTTAAAAGGCTACAAGAACAACAGAAAGGGAAAATTTTCTACCCAAGCACCTAATTTGGTGTGCTGGGGCCTTGGCTGTGAAGAACATAGAAATAGATCATGCACTACTATTGCAAAGAGTATTGCAGCACTATTTGTACTTGGCTTTTCTCTTTTTACAAGACAAATAGGAAGAAAAACAGATTATAAATAGGTTCCTCCTCCGATAAGGAAAGCTTTTTTATGTTTTTGTACCTTACCATCCTTACCACTATGGGGAGCTTAAGGGATAAAAGCGTTCTATATTAAAAAAATATGCCACAACTCAATAATGTTTGTTGTATGGTGTACATTCCAGTGGTTGTTTAGTTTTTCCTTTATTACAAAGTTCAGTTGAAGTTTACTTTTAAGTTACCCTTGTCAGGTTAGAATTCAAAGGGTATTAGGATTAAGTTAAAGTTAGATTCCTACGTTAGGATTACGTTAACAGGATTCTCCTCAAATTCATGAATGTTTCAGGTCATGAATAAAGAGGGATTTGCTTTCTGGATTCTGAATAGCAGCTTTAAAGTTTGATTCTTTCTTTCTAGGAATGATTTCTTGTTCCTATTCCCAAATGATAGAGTGATTTCTAGTTCTTCCAAAATGATAGGAATGATTTCTAGTTCCTTTCTGATGCAATACGAGTGATTCCTAGTTCTGTTTCCAAACAGTAGGAGTGATTCTTAAACCTATTATTTGCTTTCCAAAATCCTCAATCACCATTTTAAACAACCCTGAAATTTAAAGTCTCCATTACTGTCAAGTCTACATAATTTTACATAACAATCACCTGCAAATGTAAGGTGCAGTTTGTGAGAACTTGCTGCCCATACTCAAGGTAAATATGCATCATTGAAAATGGTTTGTTAAGAAACAGAAATGATGTAGAACATGAAGAATTTGCCTCTGGTGTTGCACATAAAAACATGGGGCTTGAAAACCAGTGTAATACAAGTTTGCAATCCTTGCAGTTTCTCTTGAATCTTAGTTCTTGTTGAACCTAACTTCATCTCTATTTGCAGTTATAACCTTGAAACTCTCTTGCAATTGTTCCTCTCCTTGTCTGTTCCCAAAACTTTTGATATGAAGTTATAAGAATGAACATTTATCTAAAAACTAGCCATCAGCTTTGCTATTTGTAAGGAAAAGCGTCACATAAGCCCTGACATTTACTCTGTTCAATTGAAGGAAATTGATGTGGTCATTTAAACAAGGTAAAATTTCAAATTTTCTGAAGTTAAAGCAAACTTTAGGAATTTATTTGATCCTTTTATTCTGTCAAAAAGTTGGCACATAGATGGGTGATGGGAGGATGAGTCGGGCCTTGTTAATGGAGAATCATTTATCAATTTGCGTCTTAGAAAATTTACAGTCAGGAGTTGAATTCTCGTTGGTTCCAATTGAGATTGAATATCTGTTTTATCCCTGATGCCTTTGTATGTTGTCTTTAAACCCAGAGCATGCAATTCTTTCTCATATCAAATATATCTTATAGTTTCTCGCGTTTCTGTTAGCTATAGTTACTAGATGAGCTATCAACATTCCAAGTATTGTTTTTTTCGCAGAAAGACAAAAGCTAGAGTGCCTTGCTGGAGCTGAGATAGTATCGACCGAAACAAGCAAGGCGCCATGATCTATGCAAATCTTGTGACCAGCTGAATAAATTGTGTCTTTTAACTTTTATTGAACCACAAATTGTTGGTGTAAATATAATCTATTTTCTACAAAGTCACCATTTGCCAGGAGGGGAGGCCTTCATATTAATGGAATGGCCCACAGAGTACAGAGGACGTAAAATTCAATTTGCTTAAATGATTCAACCACTCTCGCCTGAAACTGCTTCTTTTGATTCCGATCAACCAAAATTTTGTTAGTCGGTGTATTTTGTTTCAAAAGCAATGCTTGGACAATTTCTCTCCACAATTTTCAGCTGAAGGGGTTGTCTCTGCCATATTTTATCATATTATGTACTGCCTCCTTGTAATGCTCATGAGTAAAGAAAAATGGAAACTATTCCTTACGTCCTACTTTTGACAAAAAGGGTTCCAATCCTGTTTTTGTTCGGTTTGATTTTATTTTAGCTTTTCTGTTTTCAATTTTGGTTATCTGTGTCTATCAAGAGGTCATCTCTGAGTTATTCTAATGTCAATGGTTGTTGCTTATTCCATTGTTGTCTACCACGCAATGGACATGGATTGTGATAGGCCCATTTCCGAATATTTGACGAGTTCAGTGACTCAAAAGGTTTTTCCTGTGGGATAGTCCAACTTCAACCAATCCCTGAAATTAAAATTATTCTTGATCGGTAATGCAAACTCAACCTGCTATTATGATATGACTTATTACTTCATTTCAAATTCTAAAAGAAATCAATTATTACAAAGATAGATAAAGACAAGTGGAGCTTCAAGTGGGTTTACTTGTATGCCACGCAAGTTGGTTTTTAAATAATTTACAAACCGGCCTTAAGAGCTCAGCAAGTTGGCTCTGGCTTAGTTAGCATTAGGAAGCAAACAAAGAAAGGTTAACCCATGCATGTGTTGAAAAGACAAATACCAAATGTGGTGTGAACGCCATTAAAGAAAGTAGGGAACAGTGTGGGGGTACCGACCACACCCAATGTAAGGAAATTTGTCCGTAATCACAAGATTAAATAAAAGACGATGACAATGACTTTGAGTAATACAATATTTACAAAGCATAAACACCTTGGGTTTGGGACAAATTCAGACAGGACCCCATGCCAGTGCTAGTAATAGTAATAGTAAAATGAAAGGTGAAAGACCAAAGTTTCAAATGTGAAATGCTTTTTTGGTTGGATACTTCGGCCACATGCAACCTAAGCAAGCAAATAGCAGCGTATTGTATAAGCAAACCCCCTAAAAAGTCAAATTACAAGACAAACTGCTTTGTCCTTGTCTTGTAGCTTTGCTGGTTACACTACCCACTAAGTGGTAAGTACCGTCCCCTTCCTCCCATCCCATAAAAAGTTTCTCCAACTGGTCCACCGTAACAAATTGATTTAGCTTTTCGCCCTTATACTTTTACCAAACCCCATTCCTGTATTTGCATATCCCAACTACAATTGGGCAACGAACAAGGAGCTGACAAGAATTATTCAGTTTTTGATGCTGATGTCTTTCCAATCATTTTTTTCTCACATTGATGCTCTTTTGGCGGACAGCGCTTTGACTTGCTCTCTGTGAGATGGTATTGTGGCGTTACATCATATCATAACGACGTCGCGTTGGAGACTTGTACCCCCATTATTGTTGATTCCCTTTTCTGGCGTTGATTGTTAGCAATTCTGTTGTGGTCTATACGACGCCAAGTTGAGGGTCAAGTGCGTATATCATTAACGGGATGCAAGTATAGAGTGGAGATGATAATGATTTAGTGGGGAATCGATTTTCACCACTACACAAAAAGACAAAAATTATATACAAAATTAAACGAATTGGAATCAGTAATCTTTGACGAATTCAAACCATGCATGTCCTTGGAATGGAGACCGTTAAGTCAACCGTCCTACTATTGCATACAACACTCTTTCTCATTAAATTGATATGCTTACCAGAGATTTGGTCGATCAAACTGATAATGCTGATACCTTAAAGCTAAAAGCATTGATAAGGAGACAGGATCTAAGCTTGCAACGTTGCCACAATCTTTATATAATTCTAGAACACAGGTATAACATACAAGCTCCATATCAAGATGGATGAATAACTTCCAGTCCAGTCATGTTCTGAAATTAGTGCTTATAATTCCTAACTTACTAAAAACAACTGATTAACCCAACAAAGATCACAACACCCCACTTTTTCTTCCCCCATTACTCTGTGACGGAAGCTAAACAGGGGTTGGTTACATCTCTGATGGTTCAGCAAAATTCCACGAACAAGTTCTGATCCTGGGATGCCTGGAGCTCGCCTTCTGATCAGATGGAATACTTTTATGAACCCAGAACAACATAACAAGTACTCGTCAGACCAAGAACAGCTTGAATCCAAAAACATACAGAACTCGATATCACCCTCATCTGTGACATTGGGGTAAAAAGTAAACGCTTCTACACAAATCTTGTGACTACACACCAACACTTTCAAAGGGGCAGAGAGTGGGGGAGAAAAAAAAAAAAAAGTGAAAAGTGAAGCTTTTTGTTACGTATGTGGCTGCCTGTAGTTAAGAGTAAGTAGAGTATTAACAGTTAAGGATTCACGAAGCTTTTGATCTCATCCATGAGGCAATAAAAGTGATCGTTATTTGGCAAAAAGTAGAAACCTATAGTAGCTTGTTTTAGATAAAGAAGTTTCACTTCATGGCCAGCTTTCTGGAGCCCTTGAGCATAAGCCAATTGCCAGTCTTGTATGAGATCCAAACCAGCCACAACAACTAGACTTTTGGGGAATTTGAGTTCTTCCAATCTTTTGGACTTGGGGCCAAATATATTACATGCTGGATGGTCTCTGTCTTCACCTTCAGGTAGGAAAGCTCTCCAATACCAATCACGGTCTTGAACCGAGACAAAGTACTTGCCATCCAATGTTTTCTCTGATTCTGTTCTTTTCTGACCACCAAACATTGGGTGAAGAAGCATGTTACCTAGTACCTCCACTTCTGCCTCAGCTGCTCTCACCGCGACATGGTGAGCTATATTACCTCCTGAACTATCACCAGCCAAATAGACGTGAACCTTAGAATCTTTACCACTTTGAAGCAATGTTCTGGATTTGACCCACTTCAGAGCTGCCCAACCATCATCATATGCACATGGATATCGATACTCTGGTGAGCGACGGTAATTCACAGACACCACAACAGCGTTACAAAGGCTAACAAGTCTGCGACAAAAGGTGTCATAAATAGCACTATTGGCAGATGAATGAGCGAAGCTTCCACCGTGAAAGAAGATAATCACAGGGACAATCTCAGTGGTGCTCAAAGGCTTCTCAAGATCCACAATCCCCCATTGCGCCTCGTTTTCAGGGGCTGGTCGGAAAACACGGTTTAGGAGACCAGAAGAACGGTCAACGTGATCAAATGAGAAAACCCCATCTACTGGAATCGTGTTGGCAGGGACTTTACGTTCAAGGAACTCTGCCAATTCACGGTTAAACGTCCCGTCTGGTCGGCGAAGTATATTATATGCCAATTTAAAGTTGGAGATGAGGACCCACGTGTTCAGTGGAACAACCATCTGCAAGTACAAGTTTTTCAGAGGATTTTCTCGAGAAAAAGGGCATAAGATTCAGAAAATATATCAAGTTTACTTTATTCCCAGAACTCGGAATGTCAAATAAAAGCTGAAAAAATTCCACAGGCAAGCTAGTAATCCATTGCCACTCAATCCATTAGGAAAGTAAAGTTGAGGACAAACACAAACAAACCGGAAACCACTCGAATCACAGCCCCAAACAACAAGCTTTGTCTACCGGAAGCACCAAATAGAAACAAGTTTAAAGGTTGAAGGAAGTCAAACATGTTAACGAATAATAAGATCACAGAGTCATTCGTTCCAAAATAGCAAAAAAGTGAACTCCAATGTTGTAAACCAAAGTCAAAATCTAAGTGACAACAGGTCATAACAAAAAGGCCTAGTCCATGAACAGACTTCTACTAATTATGTGAATAGAAAACTGATCAAAGAAGAGAGAGGATTGCATGCGAAGATAAGAAAACAGAAGTCAGGGACAAAAGAGAATACCTTGGATTCATTAAGGTTGACCTCATTACCACCAGCCATGAAGATGAATTCTTCACCCAAAACCAAAAAACCGGCCTATACACAACTGAGAAAACAAACAAATTGCCCCGGAAAGAAGGAATGAACACGTGCCCTCGTACTCAGACCATCTCACAACCTCATTTTTCTCGACCCCAGAACACCCAACTGAAGACGACAACAGGCCAACAACACCGGAACAGAAAAGCAAGCAAGCTTAACAGCTACGTAAAGGAACAGTTTTTATCAATCCTGCCCATACAATATCTGTGATTCCTATTCAGTACACGAGAGGTGAAGGAGTAGGCAAATAAAGGAGACGAGGAACAGTGAGTGAGGCAGTGAGGAATCAAAAGACAGTTATAGGGGATTGTTTGAGAAGAGAAAGAAAGTACGTAGAGAGAAGAAACGGATTTGAAGAGGGTAAATGGTAAGTGATTGATATGAGAAAACAAAAGATGAGAGCGAGAGAGCGGAGAGTCGAAGAGGGAAGGAACGACGGAGGTGGACGGAGACGACAAAAGCAGGCGGCCAACTTAAGATGTTCTTGTGGGTCCTACCTACTCCCTCTTTTTCTGTCTTCTTTCTCACGTACACACTACATCCATACTCACCAATACCAACTGCCTCTTTGTAAATTGTAACCAAGTCACCTCTCACCAGTCTCTCTCTTAATTTTCCTTCATTTATTAAAATATATCTAAAGTTATGATTAAATGGTTAAGCTTAAATTAAATAAAATATTGTTTAATTAATGTTCTTTTGCAAGGCATTATAAAGTTATGAAATAATGGAATTTAAGCATAATAATAATAATGATAATATAACTTGTTTGTTGCATGGACTCGCAAAAGGAACGGAGTATGCAATGCGACAATTTCTTAACTGTTAAAGAAGAACCGAGTGGCATGGGAAAGAAATGTATAGTATTAGATGGCCAATTTCCAGGTATGGCAATAGCTGTACGCATGAGAAATTTAAAACTAAACGAGAAGGAAAGAGAAATAAGGGAAGCAGACAAAGACTTGGCTGCGTGCGGCCGACGCCAAGGCACGTGGCGACAAAGGGTTCCGTCTCGACTCTTTTGCCTAACCCCACCATCCCTCTTCCCTAAAGTACCCCTGTCTCTTTCCCACAACCACGACATCGCCACTGAGGAAGACACGTGTTTTGTCCTCTAGGGAAAAGCGCGTGACGGCATGTCTTTTGTCAGGGCCTGAGGTGTCGTTTTTCGCCTTTCAACAAATTGTTTCTAGGGTCATCGAATGTGGGTTTTGGATTTTGTCGTATTCTATGGTTATCTTCTGTTCATCTCATCATCAATCGTGGCTCTGTGACACTTGTCTTCAGCAGAGAGATCTGCCTGTTATGATGGCCCCAACTTCCCCAAGACATTTCCCCTCAAAAGTCTTGTTCTTAATACCAGCTGATACGATGATCGAAGCCCTCGTCGTGGGGCCCCCTCGAAAACTCCCCATGATGGGAATTACTGACTCCGTTTTTTGACACGTGGTTCTTTGACCTCGATTTTGGGAGTGATTGATAGATTTTTTTTCTTTCAATGTGGGACCTTAACAAAATTAAAAAGGGAATACCCTAAAAAGAACGAGATGAGATCCTCTGGCCCCGTAATTCTGTACCTATCCTGTCCCAAACAATCCAAGCCATCTATTTACGTGCCTGTCCCAAATAATCCAAGCCATCTATTTACGTGGGACTCACGTAAATAGATGGCTTGAATTGTTTGGGACAGGATAAGTACAGGGTTATAGGGCCAGAGGATTTGGACCCAAAAAGAACAGGTGCTCCAACTCCAACCCCCTTCTCCTGGATCTCTGGCCGTTAGTTTTGATTTGTTAAAATGATCGAAGCCAACGATGTTTTATAATTTAATTCTGTATCAAACAAACCCAGAAGGTTCTTGTATTTGGGACGTAAATTCTTGTACTTGAAGTGAATAGAGACCATAGGATTTGGTTCCTTGGTGGGATACTCGCACTTGATAGGGTAATCCTAAGGTTGTTTTCTTTATCAAAGTGGTCACTCCTCGCTCCACGTCACTACTCCATTTTCATGCGACTCATGTCTAACGTATTTGTATACTTTTAGACCTAATGTTGGCCGTTGGACTTGGTCAAGGGCACTTTCTTACCGCCATAGAAAATAAGGATTCTTAAAATTAGATTTATACATAATGTATCTCATTCCAGCATTCATTTTGTAATAAGCATAACCATACCCTTAATTTCCAGATTGAAATACAAATTCAACACCCCTATCACGTAGTTTGTGTGAATATTGGTCTTATAATTAAGAACTTCCTTCTAATTTTATATCATTTCACATTTATAAGGTAACCATACGCCATCAAGTGTAGCAAAGCAAATTGATTTAAGGTAGAAGATATTAATATTTTTAATCAAATTTTATAACAATAATATTTTTTATGAAATTTTAGAATAACTACGGCTATTAAGTTTTACTTATAATTTTTGTTAGTTTAGATAACTATACCAGAGGTAATGATTAGAGATTAGTAAATCACATAAATGGTATATATTAAGTTGATTAATTGATTATAATTATTTTATTATTTTGAAGAACCGTCATTCCATTAATCTTCACTATTTATGTTAATTTTAATCGATGTGTATTAACAATTAAAATTACCTGAACACACGTGACAAATTATGTTAATAAATATATGAGAAATATTAATACGGGATTAAAATTAAAAAATATAAATATAAATATTTATTTTTTATTTTTTTAAAGTTTAAATTATAATTATAAAATTGGAAAGAATATTAAGGTTTTTAAATTAAGCCTAAAATATAAGAACACAAAATCTTCAAAGTACATAAATTCTTACCAAACTAAAAAAAGACACGTTTCAAAATTGACATCTTTTAATTTACTGACTTCCTAAACTGTCACCTCCTCATTAATTACCGCGAGTTAAAAAAATGTCCGTACAAATTTAAAGCGAAAGAAGCAACGCAAGTACGTTTGCTTATATAGGAATGACGTAAGTCTAAGTAACACCGACTTCGACTTGATCAAAATAATTAAATTCTTCAAAACGTTTAATGAGTTGGTTTCGGTGGTAAAAGTAAAAAACGTGAATGAATCGTATCATCACGAAGGTGTGAATATACACTCAGAAACTTCACCCTTCCGCTTTTATTTCCCCTATAAAATAGAGAAACAGTAAATTTTGGTATTGGTGGTTTAAAGTGTTTGGGAACTATATTTTGTCGTATACGAAGTTGGTGGCCATCCATGTGCCACACACACACTCTCCATACCAAACATATTTGCCGTGTTGTTCTACACTTTCTGCTTTTTTTGGTTTTGTTTTAGCAATTTGTGAGATTTCTTTGAACGGGTACCAATTTTTGTATCTTTCGCCAGTAGCTTTCCTAAATTAACGTGCGGCCCACAATGGGGCGTTCTTGTCCTCTTGCGCGTTAGGTCAACAACTAGGAGCAGCTTTTGGCTTCTTGTGCCGATTGGGTCAATCCCACCAAGTGGAAAGAGTTATCAGTTATTGCCATTTATCTTTTTTCTAATCGTATTTGGACCAGACATCTAACCCCCCCAAAAAAGCATTCAATGTTCCTACTTATCTCCATTGAAAAAGAGCGGATCTTTCACTTTGTTTAGGTTTTGGTCTCTCTTTTCTTCAGGACACCACTTTGATCCTTCCCAGGACAACGTTTTGGATCTCAATTTTTATTCGTCTATCACCGAATATTTGGCAGTTTTTGTCCTTCACATGAACATCAATATGACTGTGTTACTAGATGCTAGGGGAATTCGATTTTGTTGCAGTACGTGCTTGTCCAAGCAGCCCCAATCTCTCAAAGAGACAAGGCCATACTCGGTGATTTAATTTCCATGCACGTAAATGGATTAGTCTCTAATTTTGACGTCAACAAAAAGGAAACTTGTCAGTGTGTTATGTATAATTTCAAAGAGGCTACATCATCGAGTTTGAGCATGCGTTTCATTAGTAGACAAATTTAAACACCTTTGGTTGTTTGCTTTTTCATACACAAAAGGACATATACATCCCACGTGTATTGTAAATGTCCTAAGTTTTTTTTTAATATTTATGAACTAAAATAAAATATAATTTCAACTTTAAACTTTCATTTCATTAATAATATCCTCAAATATGTATAAAGGTGAAGAATACAATAGTTATTGCAAAGTGCAAAACTTTAATTATTTTTAAACAATTTTTATTATTTTAAAACCATTATTTAGTATTAGGAATTTTTTAAAAACTTTTAATTTTTTCAAATTAATTTAACCTAAAGTATTATTAAGGTTAGTTTAAAACAACTATATAAATTTTATCATATCCGCAATAATTAAGTATATAATATTTATTAAAATAGTTTAATTGGCATTTAACAACAAATACCTTTTAAAATTTATAATTGATGTAGACCGGAATTGGAGTAGGTTTATTGAGCCAATCTTAAGTCTGCAAGTTTGTAAAATTATCTCTTCAAAATATTGAGTGTGTTTCAAGTAAAGACACTTTGATACTTAAGTTAATGACAACTAAGAGTGCTAAATATGTAATCTTTAATTGAATTTAATGTAGTGGTTATGAAAACTTACCTTGGAGTGTCCCAATTTTATCAACAAACTCATAAGAAATATAGTTGGACTCTAAGTATCCTACAAGAGTTTGGATCTAACTTTTATAAAGGAACTTAGTTGGTCTATGATTAGGACTCCACCTCTTCTTATTGATGAATCTTATCTTACACATAACCTTTTCAGATTATTGAACTTGGCCTAAAATGTACATGCCTAAGAAAAGCTAATGAGATTGTATCGACTAAAACAAATTCACTATAATGATTAGGGGTGTATCATTTTCATCCTATATTCATTTTAAGACTTAGATCAAGATTGAAACTTTTAGAAATCATGTTTGCGAAGACATATTATTAATTAGGATAACCTTTTAGGTCTCTCGGAGATTATCTTATAATCATCCTATATATTTTCATATGTTTGTAATATATAGGTTTAGATAATCTAAAATTGTCTCTTGAAATACCAACAAATAACTCTACATATACCTATGAGGGAGAAGTATAAGAGAAATATCAACTTTTGGATATACAATTTAGGTGTTCCTACATATGTCTACTTGAGACATGTTGATGATTTGATAAAAATTGTCCTATAAAATAATTTTTTAGAATATTTATTTTGGAATACAAATGTCCACCCAATAAAAAGATGCTTCCAAATCTCACAGGGATATAAATTGTCACTATATTTCAACCATTGATTCATGTTAATTTCGACCATCTATCCCTTTATATAAGGCACATGATAAGGAAAATGGTTCACTGTTATTGTTTTTGAAAATTTTGTATACTTTCTTAAGAGAGAAACCACATTTCCTTATTGTATGTTTGCTTTGATCGGAAGGTGGAAGGTTTAATGTTAAGGTGATATGATAAACTTGTCATACTTTTAAAGGTAAAAGTGCATCCCTTTTCTTTTTTCTTGTAAAAAACGAAAAATAAAGAAGGTTAATGGAATAGTGTTAACTAAATCAAGTTTATTTTTTAACTAATTTAAGGTATATTGTTTGCCTCTCAATTTCTTTCCAAAACATAAATTAAGAATGCAATTTTTAAGAATCAGGCACATAAAGGTCTATTAGTAAGGATAACCTTTAAGCCTCTCGAGGATTATTTTGAAATCATCTAACTATGTTATTACAAATCTACAACATATAAGCCAAAATAATCCAAAATTGTCTCTTGAACAACCAATTAATAAATCCACAAAAGCCTTCTGAGGACATATATAAAAGAAATATCAACTTTCGTATGTCTAACTTAGTTTTCTTCTGCACACCTACTTAAAACATATTGATGATTTAATTTGAATTGCTTATAAAATATTTCTTAAGAATATTTCTTATGGAATAAAGTTATCCCTTATAAAGAGGGACATTTTGACTACCAACAAGAAGACGAACCATTGCTCGATTTGGACTATTGATTTAAGCCAATCTTTATCATCCATTCTTCTATATAATGCAAATGATGTGGAAGTGGTTCATCTTATCATTTTTTGAAAATTGGTGCTTTCTTGAGACAAAAACCATCCTTGTCTTTTCATGTATATTTGCTTTTTGGGAAAGGTTTAGCCTTGAAGTGTTTTGATGAACCTGCTATATTTCTAAAGGTAAGATTACATCCCTTTATCTTTTTCCTAAAATTTAAAGAGTAGGAGGGGTGCTAGGACTAGTTCTTAGAGTAGAGCTAGTAGCTCTAACGGATATAGTGATATAGGAACAATAACGACTAATCATAAGAACAACAATCATGTATCTTGTAAGTCTACTAAGACATTATCTCCTTCTCATAGCAATTAGAATTTCCTTTAATAAATCTAATAAACCTGGATCAATAAGGTATAATAAGAGGCTTAATCTTTGAAACTCTTCATTAGACTTCCCATTTGGGAATGAAAAGATGAGGGAGAAGTTTCACATCCCTATAGAAATCTCACACATGTATCAGGCGAGAATGAGTGTACATGTTACCCTAGGTCTAGTACAGTGGGGTTTTATTACAATTCTTTCAAGTGTGAATTTCAACTTCCTCTCCATCCTACAATCCATCAAGTACTTAATACTACAGAATTAGGTCCTAGCCAATTGCATTCGTATGCATAAAACTTGATGGTTGGATTCAACATCGCCTATCACATTAGGGAAGTGCCTCTTATCCTCGAGTTATTCAAATTTATACACGAATGCCAACCTATTGGGACATATAGCTGATGGTATAGTTTGAGCGTGAGGAATGAGTCTTGATTGTTAATTATATCTAAAGGGTTGCACGATTTAAAATAAAGTTAATCTTCTTATCGAACGAGACATGCATACGATTCTTTAAGATTTATAGAGGTGAATAAATGAGAGATTTTTCTAGTGGGATAAGAAAAACACAACCTTAATGTTCATATCCTAGAAATGATTTAATCTAAGTTACCTTATTCCACCCCAAAAAACTCTCTTTTTATGAGCGTAGTCTAATTCAATCATGGTTTTCTTATAAAGAAGAGCATCCTCATTGGTTTATTTCTTTTTAGTTTATCTCATTGTATTGTTAAATGTTATACTGATATCCATATTCTTTATATGACAAAAATGAGCATGAGCTAGATGTTCATAAGGATTAGGGTGACCAATAAGAAAAGGCCTATTTGTGTCATTCTCTAGAGAGAAAAAGAAAACAAAAGGTGAACAATAGTGGTGACATCACTATGATCAAATCAATTCTCCATTTTGCTTTCAACACGGCTTCTTAGCCTTTTTAACCCTCTTCTCTTCATTTGTCGCAATTAGTGGAAAAATTTGTTATTCTCTTTGTGCCTTTCAAGTTGCTAGAAAAATAAGTGTTTATTCTTTAACTTCAACCTAAATAAGCTGAAAATTATCTTCAAAAATATTTAAATGAATTTAAGATGTTCTATAGGATGGTGACTCTCAAGGATAGAACTTAGAGAAATAGTTATTGGCTCCATCCATATATTCTTCTAGAGGCATCATGTCATGGCGAGTTTACTTAGTTTTTCAAGCTTTTAACACTTCTTTTCAAGCATAACATTGTATTTTCTCCTTCTAAGTTATCACTTCCATAGTCATGGGTATGAAAAAGTGTATAAAGAACTTGGCAAATCAATTTAAGATAAGGAAAAGGCTAAAGGTGAAACCTTAAAGGCCTATAGTGACCTTAAGGATTTCAAGAAGAAGAAGGAAGTTATTAATGAACAAATGTTCAAGTGACTCAATGAGTTGGAAAGGGAGAACATGACACTAAAGCACAAAGAGGCAAGCCTTTAAGAATTAGAATGACAACAATCTTATTAGTATGAAAATGACAAGGTTCAAGACCTCTCAAAAAGGTTGCATAAAAAAGGTCCTTAAACTTGTCTTTCACAAATAATGCTTCTGTTAAACCTAAGTCAACTCAAATTAAGGATCCCAATTAGTTATGGGATGTTGATGGAGATGTTGAAGTAATTGGTCTCATAGAAGGAGATTCTCTTAATCCTGCTTCTTTTAGAGGTAAACTCATCTCTACATAGATTGTCTATCTCTTTTTTTTAAAATTTATTATTTTCTCTTAGGAAATTTATGAATAATTTTGGGCACCTCGAGTCTTTTTTTTGGGTTAATTACAAAAAAAATTAAACTTTATTCAATTTTACAATTATAGTTAGAGCTTTAAAAAATGACAGTTAAATACTCAAAATTTTATTTTTTTTTAAATCTAGCCTGATGTTGGTATTTTCGTTAATGTTACTGATATAGAAAAATCACGTAAGACATAATTTTAAATACGATTGATAATATCTTGATTTAATTTTACACATTATACATAATTAAAATACTTAAGAAAAATTAAGGAAAAATTAAAAAATTAAAAGATAAGAGTAAAAACCTAAATCAATTATGGACTCTAACTCTCACAAATTGTCTTACTCATTTTCTTCTTAGTTGCACCTTTTCTTAGCTGTCACACATTCAAATGCCATTTTCTTATTTAATATCACATGTCCATGACCAATGTTGTGAAATATGTGTCTTTGTAGGAATATGAAAGACGCACAAGGAAGATACTTAGAGGGAGAGATTATAACTAGTGAGTGAGAGACATAGTTCGTGTTTTTACATTTAACATACTAAAAACTTGGTCTTGGGGAAGTGAAGAGGATGCTCGATCTTAATGGTTACTGCTGCTTCAGCTTCATTTTGCCATTTTCATCTTAAATTGGTAAAGTTAAAGGTGGGGTGAGGAGGGATTAAAGTAAAGCATCAAATGCCAAATTGGTTTGGAGGATGACCATTTGTTTGAAAATACCAGTATTGTTAAAGTAAAATGTTATCTTTGGTTTTCCAATGGTGAAAGATATTTTCTTTTCTTTGTTTATGTTCCTTTACGCTTATTTCTTTTGATGGGTATGTTTGCTAGTTGAAGATTCTTGGTGTGCTTTTTATTTAGTCTGATTTGTTGATTGGATTTTGGTGAAAGGTGAGGTAGTTTGAGTTTGAATTGAGGTTTGTAGTTGTGGAATGGGTGATATTGAAGAAGTTAATGGTGAAGTTCTGCTAAGGATTCAATCTTCATTTGGTACTATGCAAGAATCACCTGGCATTCCAAAGCAACTATTTTCTTTGATGAACCAATTTGATATCCCATAGTTGAGTTAAAATCAAATTGGTGCTGGACATTTTTATTAGAATTTTGTTGCTGAAACGGGGAAAAGAACAAGGATATCATTGTCACACCCTAACCAAATCCCACCCATTTTATTGTATTCTCAAATCCCAGTGAGTAGGTCGATGAGTAAATATATGGATTCATAGAAAAACTAGGAGCGCCTAGTGATTTTTAAAAGTAGAACTACGAAAACTCAAATTGACTACTTCCTCCTAAAGTGAAGCGATCGATTTAGTTACAAAGATTGTAAGGTGGTACCTAACATTTACTTATTAACTCAACATTGATTGTTAGTTATAGATCTTATTATTAAGGGTTGGCGGATGAAGAGAAGTCCTAGGAGGTGG
Organism: Erythroxylum alaternifolium; assembly: GCA_027478495.1. Classification (NCBI taxonomy): domain Eukaryota; kingdom Viridiplantae; phylum Streptophyta; class Magnoliopsida; order Malpighiales; family Erythroxylaceae; genus Erythroxylum; species Erythroxylum alaternifolium. Next base: position 17,047,325 of record JANIIA010000004.1, on the reverse strand, counting down.
ACCATAGTCGAATGGCGGGACTTGAAAGGGGATACGATGGAAAAACTTAGGGATATAGTAATATATGGAGAAGAATAGAAATTGGAAGGATATGCTAATCAAATGTGGAGATAAGCAACTCTTTTAAGAAAAGCAACTAATGAGATCTTGGGAATTTATAAGGGTCTAAGGATAGTAAGATGGAATCTTAATGGTGGAATGAAGATGTGCAAAAAAAGGTTAAGATCAAGAAGGTTGCCTATAAAGCTCTATTGGATAACACCACAGAGGTAAAGAGGGTAGTCAATAGAGAAAGTTACAAACTGATGAATAAGATAGTCTCAGAAGCTAAAAGTAGAGCTTATGAGAAATTATACCAATAATAGAAAACTAAAGATAGAGAAATGATATATTTAAATTGGCGAGAGCTAGGTAATGGAAACTAATCAAGTTCGTTATAGAAAAACTAAAGCAAGGTAAGTGCTCGTGACAAAAATAATATCAAGAGAAGATGACAAAGATACTTTTATATTCCTTTTATTAAAGTGTAGAAGATAACATCTCTTTAGGTAATCTTAGAATGTTTGAGATGGGTCATAACTTTACTTGTTGTCGACAGATCACAAGGAAAGAAATTAAAAGAACTTTGAGGGACATAAAGAGTGAAAGGAAGTAGAACATTATGAGATATCCATAGAGGTATGGAAGAGCCTTAGTAAAGAGAGTCTTACTTGGATAGCTAAGCTTTTTAATTTGATATAAGTCTATCAAAATGCTAGACAACTGGAGTCTCAGTATGCTAATTCTCCTATGCAAAAACAAATGGGACATCCGAAGTTGCAACAATTATAGTAGCATCAAACTAGTTAGTTACTCCATGAAGTTATGAGAGAAGGTGATTGAGAAGAGAGTAAGAAAGGATGCACCTATATCGAAAAAAACAATTTGGTTTTATGCTAACAAGGTTTAGGCTTTACATATCCTCAGAAGATTATTTGAATATTACAGGAAAAGATAGTATAACCTAAACATAGTTTTTATTGACTTAGAGAAGGCTTATGACAGGATACCTAAGGAAATCATGTGAAGATGTTTAGAAGTTAAGGGAGTTCATATAACTTATATTCAATTTTGTAACATCCCATTTTCATATAACGAGTTGAATTATAGAAACGGGTACACGAGAGATCAATCGGAGAAATTAGGAAAACACATCTCATGCTCATGCATACAAGCCCGGGCACAAGAAATAATTTTTTGATGAATGTGAAAGGTTAGACTTGGATTTGTGATGTGATAAAAAGTTATGATTGAGAGTAATAATATGTCTGCGATAGTGATATTGGGATTAAGTTTCTTGAGGATCTGGTTTCTATAATTCTAAATGGATTGAGGATACACATATAGATGATAAAAAGAGAAATGATAAATCAAAGAAGAAAAGCGAGTGCGCTCTAATTGATAGTTCAAATTATTATGAAATAATGTATTAGCCGAGGTAAATGCGGGAAAAACTGGAGTA
>JANIIA010000004.1:17010665-17022238 GCA_027478495.1 Erythroxylum alaternifolium | reverse complement strand
GCTATGCTCCGTGATTATGTTTGACTGAGTTCTATAGGCCAGTATTTGTATAAGTTTGGGACAAGCACTTGGTCATAACAATAAGAAAGAATATTGATTCTCATACACATAACATTATAAGATTGAATTTCTTTTAATGATCTGGAAAGCTTAAACGAATGATAAATTGATATGATCTATTCGTTATACTTGGCTATGTGGATTGAGAGATTATATGATATACCATGTTGTGCAAATATCTGGAGTGTATATATGATCTGAATGAATATATTTGAAATATGTGGTATGTGTGTGTAATATGGTGAAATCATCAATGATGGTTCACTCATTGAGTTCATAAAACTCATAAAAATTGCAACGTGATTTTTCAGGCACAAGACAAGAGACTTAGTGTTTATTTTGGATTAGAATAATGTTTTGGACTAAGTTATGGCTCAGAAGTCTGTCAGCTGACGTCAGAGAGTTATAGCTTTTATTTTATAGATTGTGCTAGAACTTGTATTAGGTTTTCTATATAGCCATCTAATGAAGACAGTATACATAGTTGTGAACGAGTGCAATGAATGGTTTTAAAATTTGATAACTTCTGATTATGTTAGATGATGCCATGTGTAAGTTGGATATGTTTTGCTTTATCATGCCATTATCATAGGATATATACTTGAATGTTCCTGAAAGTTTGGGTATGTACCCTATGGTAATGGGATGTTGCATGCACCACCTCTTTTCTAATAACATCTTTAAACAACCATGAACATATTTCTTCAATAATTCAAGCTTCTTAATTTATCTTTCTTCCTCTATATTTGTACATTCAATTACTACATATTATATCTGATCCTTTATGGTTTTGTTCACTTTGTTGTATTGTCTTATGATATTTGTCCATAAATGCCTGAAGCAATATCTTTCACCATAATGATACAACCAATTTTGAAATATTTGTTTAAATTCCCTATAATAATTAAAAGAACTCATTAGATTGCTTAAGTATTTATATAAGATATAGATTTAGTAAAGCATGATGCAAGTATTAATAATTTTGACACTTGCATGTTAAACATGAAGACCCCCTTTTAATTGTCACCCATGTCATAAAGAAGACATTTAAGGAATCATTTCCATGTCTCTATGCTTTCTACTCCAATAACTATACAAACTTGTGAATATACATTATCATTAAGATCTTTACTAATTGTTATTAGAAGTTGCCCTTTATGTCTAGTTTTCAAATAACAATTATTAATGCATATTATTGGCATGTATACATATATAAATCCTTTCTTAATTAACTTTAGGCAAACATAACGATGATAAAAATATTCCATTAGCTGTAGGCACAGAAAAAAAATAGCCCAACCTAGCTTAGTTAGGCTTAATGTCAATATGTTTGGCTTGAAACAATCAAATTTAAGGCTAGGCTTGAGCTTTATATCTAAATTTGGGCTTTATGCAAACTTAGACTTTTTAATTTAGGATTTAAACTAAGTTTAAGTTTAGGCTCGGGTGCTATGGCCTGATCTAGCTTGAAGCCTAAACTTCTCTTATAATATAATATAATATAATATAATTTTGTGTATGAAAATCATAAAATGCAACCAAGTTAACCCTAGCTCTCTCTGTGTAATGCCCCAACATATACCCTGTAAGTATTATAGCATGTCTAAGGTGTATTAAGAAGTGAACATATTGAATTAAGTGCATCTTAGTAAGAGACATTATGGTACTTAATGTAAAAGACATGAGTTAATGGGTATTTTGTTCGTTTTGGCAATGGACATACATATTTAGATGTGAAATATGTATGGGAATTTGTTATATGTTGTTTGCATTTATAAATGTGATATGAGGGAAATTGGTAGAAGAAGTATCCCATTTCTTATGAAATTTTGTTGGTTAAATTGGATGTGTTTTTATGTTGCTCTTGCATAATAAGATCGCAATTAGTTGATTTAGGATGTGTACCTCGTTGAATGGATAGGTTCCGCTAAATATATTTCTGTAATTTGGCCATATATTGGCCTGTATACCTCTAAAGTGGATAATTCCAATTGGAAATTAATCTCAAGACATAGATCTAAAACCAGGTAGATCATGATAACTTTTTTTTGGAGTGTCTTTCCTGGTCTCTATGGACCCATTACTATATCTACAAACAATTGTGAGCATTGTGATCACACTTCTTTTATCACTCTTAGTTTATTATGAGCAATGCACAAGGTATTTGCTTTAATAAGATCATTTGATTTAAAAGCCGGTAACCGTAGCAGATCTAGTCCTATTAATATTGATCAGTTGGTCAGTACATTCTCTTTTGATCCTAGCCTAATAGCATTTGTGCAAGTTTCCTGTGATTCTTCCTATAGTGGCAAGTAAGCATCCTGATCTTGAGTCAATTAGTAATGTTCTCTTGAAATTGATCTATAACGTTTGATACCTATTGTAATTTGTTTGATTCTTGGAGCCTATTTCTTAATTTGGTTGTGTGATACATCTCATCTTATATTATGTCCGTTTGGTTAGACGCTTTTTTTCCCTTTCTGTAGGTTTTAGTTTAATAAATGCATAGGAGGTGGAGACCGATATGAGTCCTTAATTTGATTCTCTAATTTATTGGTTTCATAGGGGATTATGTTATTATTGTTAGATTTGATTTGTATGTGATTCTCGTGTTGTGTGCATCTGGTTGATCAACTGGGTATCTGCTTGATCAGTTAACTTTTCTTCTTTTTGTATTATTATTCTTATTGTGCTTGTTGTTATTGTTGTTGTTGTTGTTGTTGTTGTTGTTGTTGTTGTTGTTGTTGTTGTTGTTGTTGTTTTATTATTATTATTATTATTATTATTATTATTATTATTATTATTATTATTATTATTATTATGTCTTCTAAACTTGCATCAAATACTTGATTTTTTAACTCTTCATGTCACATTTGTCTGTGGGTCTACCGGAAACAACCTCTCTACTTTGTAGAGGTAAGGCTGCGTACTATCAGACTTCCCCAGAGCCCACATTGGTGTGGGATTCAACTGGGTATGATGATGATGACGATGATGACATAGATCTAAAACTTTCATGAAGGAACTGAAGTTTCATTATTCCTCTAAGATTTTTGAATTCTGGCTTGAAGTTAAGTTATGGTTGTTGTCTTTGTTTTCAAACAGTCTGTAGTGTTTTGGGTATAAATCCCGAAATAATTAACCAAATTGTATGAAATTTATTACATTAGAAAATTAAGACATAGGGGAATGAAATTAATTGATAATATTGTAGGACAATGTGGGAAGTAAAGGAAGAAGAAGGACCAATATCCAAATTTTATAAAGTTAACACATGGAGCAATTGGATTAAGGCATGTGTGACCAATAACAATAAAGAATGTGTGTCCAATAGGAATTAAGCATATGTTTAAGTCTTGAAAGTTCTAGAAAGGGGATATGGAGAGGGGAGATGCACGGCATTTTGTAGGTTCTAAGTTCAGATTTTTCTCCTCTCCATTTCACTTTCTTCATCCCATCATTTTTTATGTAAGAAATCAAGTCAATCTTAGGTGGAAATCAAGGTAAAGGTTAGGGATTTTCTCTTCACCTTTATCTCTTCTTACTTTGCTTATGAAAGAATGAAATTATAAGGATGGAAGTGGGATTGAGAGGTATATTTTTGGTGTTTTTAGTTAGAGAGTCAAGCAAAGCCAAAAAGGAAAAGAAGGAAAGGCAATAGTAGACCTACTTTGTCAATTTTCAAGTTTGGGACTTCACTTAGTTGATTTCTATATTTGTGTATAATTATGGATACAAAGATTTATTTGGATGTGGAATTTTTACTGGGATTTTGATTTGGTGTTTTTTTGGTGTTACTTTGTATGAACTTGGTTGTATATGACAAGAGAGTATAGTGTAGTGGAATTATGTCTAGGGTTTGTTTGAGTCAGTCACATTATTTGAGTCATAAATCAGCTTAAAGACCCCCAAATTGTGTGATTTTAGTTTTATATGAAACCTAAGACATAGATCTAAATATTTATAGATGGGGCTCTAACTTAATTCTAGCTCTATGACCTTGGAAATTGAGATCGAAAAAGATGACCTGATGTTGCCCTTATTTTATAGACATAGAGAAAAAAATGTCTAGAAGACCTTGAAATCTAGTTTTGACTTTTTTTATATTCATATTAAGGAACAAGTAGTGGTATGAATGGAGAGAGTGTCTGTCATGACTGTGGCATTGTTTTTGTTTTCTATTTTTACCGAATCTTATCCAAATATTTTTGAATGTGTATAAGACCTTACAAACACCTCCAAATAAATAAAATAGGAATTACCATGTGTGAATTGGGTGATTGAACATTGGAATTTAAGATTGAGCTTAATTCATTCCAAAGAAAAGTTATTTGTACATAAATGATTGGTATGCATATTTATTGCTCAACCCTCCTAATGGTGATAAGCCATGAATTGCATGTATGAATGCAAATATAAATTTTATGACTTGAAATGTAGATTAGATGACTTGTCAATATATGAATTGTGAAATTGACAAATGGTTAAAGGAAATGTTACAATGCTTACTCTATTGTCTTGGTTATAGATAGATAGGCATGCCTATAGGGTTGCAGTGTAGCTGTTACAGTTTAATACCAGCGATGTCCATAATTCGATACATTCAGGTATCCACAGTTTGATACCTTCTGATATCCATAGTTCTATACCTTCAAGTATCCACAGTTTGATATCTTTGGTTATTCACAGCACCCGTTATCTACACCTACAGAAAATGTACAGGCTTAACACAAAAAGGAAACTTAACAGTCATAAATAAGAAACATAGCATAACAACATGAATAATTGGTATTGATGAGCATTTATATTGATTGTAATAATGAATTATGATGGTGTGCATTTATATAGATAATTTGTATCATATCAATATCTGGCTTATAAATGTGCATTTTCGGCATATGGATAATATGTTGAAGTATCTTTGCCTTATTTACTTTGATTAAGTATGCCTTCATTATTAACATGAGCATTGAATAATATCAATGTTTAGTTCATAAAGGTGAATTTATGGTATATAAGTTGTGATATTTCTGAATGTTTGTGATTAGTGGATGACTACTGTGAGTGGTCATCCAAACTAAGTGTTTTCCCCATTAAGCTTTTAAGCTTAGCACAGGTGTTAATCCGTGTAGGTCCAAGTCATAGGAGTGAGGTATAGGGAACATCTGTAGGGGCCAAGGCAACGGATAGAAGAAAAAAAATACTTTTGGAATATACTTTTAGTTACAGATGATTACACATGCAATGAAGAAAGGAGATCGTATGTTTTCTTTTGGATTACCATCTAAGCATAAAGACGTATTACTACTATTAAATGATAATGTTAAGCATTGGGGAGTTTTGTATTGTGTATATGTATAACATTGAATAGAATTATATACCTTGAATGTGTGTACAAGAATTTGGTTGTTATGTGTGTGGATAGTTGTAGGCTCCATAAAGGTGGTGTTACACTCTCTTTTCTCAATCTCTATGGTCTCATCTCTCAGTCACATTCTCTTAATCTCATTGTTTTGTTTGATCTTTGCACTTTAACTTACTATATACCTAACATCTCCTAAGTGAGCTACATAGTTGCTTCTCATCGTATAAATTGTTATTAAGGTCATCATAGGTCACTATTTATTGATGTTGTGCATCTCCTTTCGATTACTTCCTTCACATGAGAATATCTTTCTTTCTTTTTCTCTCTTTGTGTCATGTACTTATGTTGAAATGTAATTATCAATTCTAGGGCTATTAATTCCTCGGTGTTTATTCTATTATCAATAAAGAAACTTGCAAATTATGTTTATTTAAAGACATCCTTGAATAATGATTTCTTTTCCATATTTTTTCAAATTTTTTATAGGCATTTAACTTTCTTTTGGAAGTCATTAGCTAGTGTAAATGTTTCCTACATAACATATTTTTTATATTGGTTTTTTTGTATTATTCATGCTTTATGGATGAGCTTATAATCATCAAAAGATTAAAGGATGAAATTTTAATTGTTTTGATATTATTTCCTTAATTAAGATTCAATTTTGTTTAAGAGAATGATTGTTCTATCATAATATTTAGCTTACTGAATGATCAATTGTTAATTATATTTTAGGTCTAGTTTCTTACATTTATACTGATTTCATGTTTTATTTCACTTTTTTTCTTCTTATAAAAGTAGGTGTCAATATAATGTATAACTTAGGAAGCTAGTTTGATGTTAGACATTTATGTTCTTTTCTTGAACTTAAATCAACAAACGTAGTATTCATTTAAAGCTCTTCAATGTCTAGGTAGTAGGGATCAAATTCTCATTTATGTTAAGGCTTTTACATGCTAAGTCTTTTAAATCATATATTTGGTTGATATTTATTATGTTACTCAGTAACAAATCCAGACATTATTTAGTGTTGTTTAGTAATTTAAGTAACCCCGTATAATCACACAAAATTCATTGCAATTGTGATACAGTAGCAACCCACTTAGTATGTTCTCTTTTTATTTATTTATTTTGTTCATATAAATATGTGAAACATAGGCTTTGAGTCATCTTATTATATGAATCAAAGAAAAGGAACTCATTTGATGAAGAAAAAAATATTATTGTCTTTATTTCATTGTGAAATTCCAAGAGTTTGTTTATGATAAGATTAGACTATTTCTATGTTCAAAACTCCATTTATAGAAACTATAGATCTTAACTAAATGTTTATAGCCTATATCATAACCTCTTTTTATATTATGTCAATTATGTTTATGCTCAGATTGGTTTCATGATTGTCCTATTTATAATTATTTTAGATGGAAGAGGCTAATTCTTTAATAACACAAGACAAAACAATGGAGAGTTCCAATCTGGTACTTAGTTATAGACCAAGTGAAGAAACAATCCATATAGAAGGAACCACATCTTTGAAGATAAAAGTTCTTATTTGGAATTAATTCATAAAGAATAAACAAGTGATAGAGTTGATAAGGTGAGTCTAAGTATTGTCTTAAAATTTTGACTAGAGGTTAAAGGTGGAACATCTCATTTGAAAAGGCATATGGATTCTTGTAATAAAAAAAATAGTGTTAGGAGGTTAAAAATTTTCTATTCCAAGTATAATGGAAAGGAAAAAATGAAATGACTTCTAGAACCTATAACCTTGAAAAATCAAGACTTGAAGATGTTTGTAACCTTACTTCACCTCACTGTTAAGATACCAACTTAGAATACTATCAAAAAGGACATCTTAAAGATTGATGAAAAACTGAAGAATTTGACATTGAATATGTTATCAATTAATCATGGATAAGATGTCACCACATCATAGATGTGGAACATTGATAATAAAAAAGGATTATATGGTAGTGACAACATATTACATCGATAATGATTGGATTTTATGTATTTGAATCTTGAGATAAAAATTTTCTTTAATTTTGTTAACATTTGTCCTTTAATTATGTTATAATTGATAGTTAATTATGTTCTTAAATGGTAGGTTTATTTATATTCTAACACCACATATAAGTGAGAGCTTAACAAATGTATTATTCGATTGCTTGATTAATTAGAACATCAACACGACACTCTCAATCATAACTTTGGATAGTTGTAGCATGAGTAGTATTATTATGCCAAAATTAAGACCAATTTGTGTGTAAGGAGCTTACTAATATATAGGAGGTTCTTCCATATGCTTTACTTTATGCATATAGTGAATAGGATGGTGAAAGATGACTTAGAGATAACCAAAGAAGGGGAGAGGGAATCTAGAATTGCATAATATGTTAGAGTGTAACACCTAAACAGCTTGAAAAGTTTAAAGAAATTGTAAGATAACTACATAGTTCATACACTAAGAAGTTGGTTCTAGATTGTACAATAAGATGTAATTCCACATTCAAGATGTTAGAGTTGTCAGTTATATGTCAAGAATGAGAGACATAAATTAACTAATGTATGTAAGAAGGGTTGTGAGTAGAGGATACATGCTTCTCCAACACAATATGAGACTGCATTTCAAATTAAAACATTTCAGTCCAACTATGATTGTTGTAGAGAATCCTAGAACAAAAAACATAAGGAGTTATAGATTGTAAAGAAATATCTCCTATATTTTAGAGATTGTCCTATGTGGGATGTTACAGGGCTTAAAGGTGCACTTTTAAGGAACTTCATTGTTGAGATTACAAACAAGAAAGCATATACAGTGAAGAACTTATCATTAGAGCTTTTGACAGTGAAGAGGGAAAGTAACTATAGGATTTACGAAGCTATATGTTATCTATATTAAAGTACAATTTGGGTAGTACTTTCATAATCAATCATCTACAAGATACTTTTGATTATATATATACTTGATAATGAAATTACTACCTAGATGCTTGCAGAAAAGGTTTCTTGGCTGGTTGTAGGCTTGTGATACGTGTTGATGATTATCACTTGAAGGGTAACCATGGAGGGCAATTGCTTCTGGCCACTAAATTAGATGTAAATAATAATGTATCTCTGATTGTATAGGATGTGGTTAGAATTGATAATTAAGTATTATGGAAAAGGTTTCTTGAACGTTTACAAGAAGATATTAGACATTATTATGATCAAAATTAGGTTTTCATTTTCAATCAGGAAAAGGTAAAATTATGTTATTGGGTTTTCTTTTTATCTTATAAACATTAATTTATAGTTATGGACATTTACCAAGTGCATTAACATACATTATGGATTAATTGAAATAGATTTGGAATGTATGTTCAATATTGATATGGTTGGTGTTGAAAATAGATATTGTGTAAGACATATCTATGCCAACCTTCAAGTCAAATTTAAGTCGACAAAGGTTATAAAGAATATAGTGTAGAGTACAGCTAGAGCATATACCTTAAGTGAATTAAAAAGGAATATGATTATTTAATTTAAATGGACTTGAACTTTAATGTATATGGTTATTTAAGTCATGATGGACTTCTCCCTTAAACAGGTACATGAGGCGATTAAAAGGTATTGGAAATTCAATTTATTACAAATTGAATAAGATACCAACACAAAGGTGGTGCAGACACACTCATAGTGTAAAGCTAAAATGTGACATGTTGTTAAACAATCATTGTGAAAGTTCAATGCTTACATTAAAAAGATGGGGACAGTCCAATTATCACAATGCCTTAGATGATTAGAAGAGTAATGATGAAGAGATTTAATAAGACAAAGGAGGGGATGGAGAAAGTTAACGGATCCATTTGTTCTAGGATTCAAAAAACCTTACAAAAGTTTAAACAACTTTCAAGTAATGGACTTGAAATGGAGCATATGAATTTTGACCAATATGTTGTTGATTTGGGAAATAAGACTTGTACATACAAAAGGTGGGGTTTAATTGGAATTCCTTGTCAACATGCTTATGCCACAATCAGATACAATGGCTTCAAACAAGAAGCTTATATGGCCTTCATGTATAATAAAGAAAATTTTAAAGTTGCTCGCGCATATCATATTTTTCCAATTCTTGGTAATGATTTGTGGCCATCCTCGACCAAATATCATAGTTCTAAAATCCTTTCACCATAATACATGAAAAGGGATGAAAGACCAAAAAATATAAGGAAAAAAGGGATAGGAAAGGAACATAACCCATATAAAGCTACCTAAAAAGGACATAAATAATGAATCCCTACCTAAAATGATGAAAATACATAAATTCACATTTGTAACTAACAAAGCATATAACTCTATAAATTGAAAGGAGAAGAAAAAAATTTGTAGCCCTTTCCAAATAAGATAATACTAATACATTAATATGGAAAATATTTGTAGATAAAAAGATATAATATTAACCATACATTAATACGACAAACGTATTTCTTATAATAATTATAATGTTAAGTAACACCTAACAATTATAATAAAGATGATCTAACTATAAATCAACAATCTTATTAATAATAACTCATCTCATTGATTATTTAATTTGTCGTTGATCTCTGGAAGCTCATTGATTACATCTATACTTCTTCTTGTGAAATTTTCATTATGCCACACAAAGTAATCAAATTTTTGTTTGCTCTGTAAATACCGTGTATAACATATATTTAGTAATCTGTTAATATAAAATCCAATTTAAAAAAGTAAGTCTACATTTAATTTTTACCCTAAAGCTCCTTCCTGAGTTGAACTTGGTCTAAGAAGTCCTTATATAAGTTACCAATCCACATTCACAATAATGTAAGTGATTTTCAATTTTGTTGGTTGTACTATTAGACAAACTTGTCATTTTATTTCTTTAACAACAAGAATAAGTAAATAAAAGAACTAAAAAGGAAGCCACAGAACACAAACACGTGAAAATAATTTCTTTTCCTTATCGTCCTATGTCAATAACATGAGAAATCATACTAAAGATTTTTTTTCTTATTAATACCATTCTATAGGTGCCACTAGTACTCTTAAGAGCATAAATTGTGATAGCAAAGTTTAAACTATTGGAGATCTTTATCAAGTTTAGGTATTGTTACAAGTAAAGAAAACAAAACAACAAAATAAGAAAAAAATCGAAGACGTAATTTCCAAATTTTGGAAGCAGCATAGTGACTAAAATTAAGATGATGATACCTATATTTCTCCAAAAAAAAGATAACTATACCCAATAAGATGATTTATGGGAACAAAATTTAGTGTTTATTGAAGGAGAAAGTCCGTTTATATGTTGAGTGAAAGCATTGATCTTCATGTTCTACTATCTACATATGTTTATTAAATCCTACCCTTAGGTTTTCCCTTATTTGTAAGCAACCATTGAACTCTAATATTAATAACACAAACAGAAGAAATATTTAATGCTAAAGAAATGAACTATGAAAACATATTGAAATAGTCGTTAAAAGAAACACAAAAATTACACAACAAAATTTGAGGTCTTAACATGTCATAGTTCAAAAAAGAAATATATAAGCCAGTTGTAAAGGAAGGTGGTGAGAAGTAGAAGTCAATGACAGAAAAACTTAGTCTTTATTGCTAATTGACTTTTGTTACCTACAAAATAAATAATTGCAATAAAGGTATACAATGAACATAATTGAGTTTAGTTAATCTAATTTCCTGTCTAATTTCTACTAGGATAAGAAACCATATGGAATAAGGCTACTAAGCTTAAAGCTAACATTGCTGAAAATGAATAAGTGAGAATATTGTTTGCAACGTTACATTAGTTATGTTTATTAGGTTTCGAATGTTGTTATAAAGAATTTAAGCTCTTAAATGAAGTGATTTTTCATTGTAATTAATTAAGCTGAAACGAGATCGACATCTGAAAAGGAAGATGCAGAGAAGGAAGATGTCAATGTAAAAAAGGGAAAAACATCAGAAGAAGAGTGTTGGACCCTGTTTCCGGAGTCCAACTCAGAGGTCATAAAATGTGAGCTTATTATCATAACGTGGGCATAATCTAATGAAAAACACCTTAACCATTTTTAATTCATCTTCATGCTTTTATATCATAACATATCTTACTTATATGTCACCACAATTCCTATTCAAAATTCATCAT
>JANIIA010000004.1:16976762-16990077 GCA_027478495.1 Erythroxylum alaternifolium | reverse complement strand
GTAAGATTTCTTAACACTTTCTCTAAGATTTTTCTAAGAATGTAACATCTTCGACTACGACTAGTATTTATAGCCTTTGTCTCTAACTGCTTCTTAATCCTTGATAACCGCTTCTTTAGTTGAGTTCTGTAACTAACTCTAACTAAATAACTGTCTAACGTGCCAATGTATCTTCATATATCGTCTATGTCTTTGCGTCTGTGTCTACGTTTTGATTTCGCGTCTACGCCTGTGTTGTATTTGCGTCTGTGTTGTGATTTTGCCTTCGCGTCTGCGTCTGTGTTTTAACTTCGCATCTGCGCTCTGTACTTTGACTTCACATCTGCGTCTGTTTTGACTTTGCATCTGCGTCTGTGTCTGTGTTGTGTTTGCATCTGTATTTCGACTTTGCATCTATACTGACTTTGCGTCTGCGTTTATGTGGTATTTGCGTATGTGTTTCCTTCTGCGTCAATATTGCCTTCTGCACACTTAACACACTTGTCAAAAACGTTCTTTTGTTTCTAACATTATTATTATTTGATTGTCATCAAAATCAATCATCGTAAAGTCTTTTTAACTTAACAAGCACATCTTCAAGGAATACAAATAACTCATTTGGAAGAGCAATATGCTAATTAAACTAAGATTGTTAATGGCTTAAGCTTTCCAAGTCCAAGCTTCTTTTACACACAAAATACATAAGATTAGTGCTAGCACTTGAACAATACAAAACATATGTGGAAAAGAGAATTGAAGCATTTGCCTCTGCCAAGTGAGGATCCATTATGTAGGGGAGGGGAAGATGGAGAGTAAACAAACGTAGAAATTATAATTAAAACAAAAGTAATAAAATTAAGGTAAACAAAGTGATGAAACCTATACCACCATAAAGTGAGTGAGTCAGTGAGTGAGTAGAAATAGCTTTCAACTAAGCTTTTGTGATTGGAGTGACTAGATAGCGATGGAATCTCGAGTGAGGCAACTGGAGAATGACAAAACCTAGATTTGAGTAACTGTAGAATGATAGAGAAGTAAATTAGGGCAGTAAAGAAGAGGGGACTTAGTCGGCTTTAGGGAAAAGTGAAAACTAGGGATTCATATTGGGGAAAATTATGGGGGAAATCAAAACATGTTACTGAATTTTAATTATTGAAAAATAATAAATATTATATTAATTAATTATTTATATAAATATTATTATTTATTATAAGTCAGTTGTCATATTGGCAACTAACTTTATGTGGCAGATTTAGATGGATAAATTTAATAAAGATGTAACTTTAATTTGACAAAGTCAACATTTTTGGGACAAACTGCTCTATTTTGGAAACATTAGGAGATATAATGGTATTAAAGATAATGGTAGGGGCCTTTTATACTTTTAGGTAAACGTCAGGGGCAAATTGGTCCTTTCACCTAAATTTTAAATAAAATATTACTAACTGATTATATTAATGAACCAATTTGTAAAAGACGACAAGATGATATGGAATAATGAATTTCAATAACACACTTAAGCAATAATGTAAAAAGGATAAGGGAAGCTAAACATAAACTGATTTATATTAGGTGTTGGTAAACAATCCTTGCCTACATCCACTCTCAAAACTCTTCTTGGAATTTTATTATAACTCTTTTTTCAAAGCAAAGAATAACCTTTGTACAATCTTTTCTTGAGAGAAAGGAATCCTTTTACAATCTTCCTTTATAGTAAATAGGGACTTCAATGTCACTTGGAACACCCTCATATACAATATATAAACACCCCAATCAAAGCTTATAATTTAAAACATCTCATTTTATCACTTTGATAGTACCAAAGAACATACAAATATGAGAATGATGTATAGTACCAAAGAACATACAAATATGAGAATGATGCTCAAGTGTTTAATGAAAACTTTAAAATGTGTGTAAAAACACACCCAAATGATTTTTTATGCAAGAACCAATAAGAGAACATATATTTACAAGCTTTTGGGACTTTTACTGGCTGTTAGAGCTAGAAAATAGTAGTAACAATGACTAGTAGCGGAGCATTGATCGACCAGTGTAGCACATTGGTCGACTAGTTTGCATTGAATACAACAGATGCACTAGTTGTTGAGATGTTGGTCAATTATTAAGGCATATTGGTTGATCAATATCTCCTAAAGAGAAATTGGTTCGACTAAGTTACTATGTTGGTCAACCAATATATTAAGAAACAATCATGTTATAAGTTTAACCTATATTGGTGGACCACTAAGTCATATTGGCCGAATACTAAGGGTGTGCTTGTTTAGTGGATATGAAATAAGGAAAATGTGTATGGAATAAAAAATTGAGTTTGATAAGGGACTATAATTATAGAGTCATTATTTTGATTACTCATTTTTTAGTAATACATCATTCCTCTCCTAATCTAGAGGAATGAGTATCATTGTTACGTAAGGGTGTACTTGTTACAATTAATTAAAATATAACTAATTAAAATCTAATTATTAATTAATTAAAATATTGTAATTAATTAATTAATTAAAATATAATTAATTAAAATATAATTAATAATTAATTAACTACAATATAATTAATTAAAATATAATTCATTCATTAATTAAAATATTGTAATTAATTAATTAAATTGTTATTATTAATTAATTAAAATTAATTACAATATTTTAATTAATCAACATATTGTAAATAATTAATTACAATATAATTAATTAAAATATAATAAAATTTTATTTCTTAATATTTTTTACAAACTAACTACTGTCAATGGTAATGGTAATCATTCCTTTCTCTTAACTAACCATCATGATTATAATGATAATATTCATTCTCATTCCTCACTATATTCATTCCCATTTCTATTACCATTCTCTCATGTGAACTAACCGTCCCCTAAATCATATTAATTGACCATTATTTATTAAATGCATAAAATCTGCTAGTTACTGTACGTTGGTTGATTATTTGATCATATCAATTGACTATTGTATTCCTTGGAGGGATATTTGTCGACCATATTACTATATTGGACGACCAATGTACCAACAAATTCACTAGTTGCACATTTAACAAAATCTATATTGATTAACCAATTCTCCTAAAAACATAATTTTAATAATTTCAAATGCTCAAAATTAATTTATTTAATATAATTATAATTAAAAACAACTTTCAAAATGTGTCCAAAACTTGTTTAAAAGATCAAGAATTTTTTCTTTTAAAAGGAAAAGTTTTGATGCCTCTTGATGAATGAAAGAACTCGTGTAATGATGTAAAATGAAATGCTTGTACATAGTCATCCTTTAAGATTACCGAAGTAACAAAATAAGATTACAATTAACATTATAAAATATAGAATGATTTAAATATGCCTTGATCTTCTTTTGTTGTTGACTTGATCTTTATTTTAAAGATTGTAAACTTCGATTATTCTTTATTATCTTTATAAACTATCTTCTTTAAGATATGACTACATCTTATTCTTATAATGCCTCTCATCAAAATAATAAACTCATAGCGTTATTTTAATTTATCATCATCAAAACGTCGATTATAACTTCTCTTGATACAACATGTTCAATTCAAACTTTAAATATACAAAATCTTGACCAGGTTATAATTTTGTCCATTATGTGTTACATCATTGTTAATGTGAAATATTTTAAATTTTTAGTTAGACATGTGAGTCTCACCATACCACGTGTATGTTACATAGCATGTGAGAGATGCTTATTTTAATTAAATGGAATAATTTTATTTATAACTTTCTAATATTTTATTACTCCAACCTAACTCTAATAACCCTAATTCAATCCAAATAACCTAATTCAACCCTAATTTAAAAATCCTAATTTACATAAGCAGCAGATAACAAAATAAATGTCATTTCTTTCTCAATGTTTTTCTTGTCCATCGCCAAGGTGATGAGCTTTTTTAGGAAATTGGATTAAACTCGAGCATGCCAAGATCTTTAAGATTTTTAATCACTTCTAAAATATCATCCAAGTGAAAACACTCATGAATTATAGTGATTGGCTCCTCCTCGTTCCTTTTCAACTTATTGTCTTCGATTAACATATGTCTAATCTTACCAGAGGACTTGAAGAATGATTGATCAATTTAACCTTTAAAGATTGCCCCAGGTATGGTCAGTTTAAAAAGACTTTTGTAGATTGATTGTTAAAAGCAGTATTGTTTAATCTCTCAGTTAGCTGAGCAATACCCTTAACCATTTAACTGGAGATGATCGGACATTCCTTAGAAGCTTCTTTCAGTAACTTCAGTACTAGAGGTTCGACAACTTGAATCTCCATAGCAAGAAACATAGCTCTCTTTACAACCTCGTAATGAAAGAATAAAACCCCTAATTCCCTAGTCAATGTGATTTTCAAATCAAGTCAGGCAGATGGTGTGAAATGAAGATGGTCACCCAAGATAGAGAATTAGGGATATTCAAATAACATGGAATGGAGAAATTAATTTTTTAATTAGGATTAAGTTGGATTATTTTTTTAATTAAATTAGGATTATTATGATTAGGTTGGAGTAATTAAAGATTATGAAAATTTAATTAATATTAATTTATTTAACTAAAATGAGTGTACCCCCATGTTATGTAATATACACGACATAATGGGGGTCAACATGATTAATAGAAAATAAAAATATGTGCCACCTTAGTATTAGTGTAACACATAATAAGTAGAGACAACTCTATCTATTTAGCGTTCAAACTAGACAATTTAGAAATGCTATAGCTTATTTTGAATATTCTAAAATGTTAAGTTTTAACTTTTATTTTAGTACAAACATTAAGATTAAAGATAAACTTTTTACCTATTAAGTATTGACTATTATACTTAAGCGAATAGATTGATTTAAAGTAAATATTCCTAACGGAATTTCGAATGATCATTTTATGTAGAAAGAGGTTGAATATATTCTTTATCTTTAACGCATAATATAATATAATTTGGTCATTAAAATTTATGATAGTCTAATAAAATCTCAATATCACTAATTAAATAATTAAACTCTTATTTAAACATATGGTTAATTGGTGTGAACAAATAATGCGTAACTAATTAAATCTGATAAAAAATAATAGAATAGTATCATAATATTTCAAATCTACTATTTAAATCAAACTCACGAGTTATCTTTATTAATTTTGATATAATTATTTTCAAACTTAAATCGAAGTGTTGTCATTTTTAATTGCTCGAAGTAAAGTCTCCTGCTATGTGCATTACACATTTGAACTTGTTAGAGAATTCATAAGCTTGTTGATATGTAACGAATGTACATTTTTTCTTTAATACATTGGGGTTAGAATGTAAAGGCTATTCAAGCAAGCTCTTGCCACCCTGGCGATCCGCTCCAAACCAGAACAAGTTTTAACATTTCCCGCTCAAATACTTTCAAATACAAAAATTCCTTGCCATGTTGGCGATCCGCAAGAAACCCAAACTTCCCATTCAGAACTCCCCTGTACTTTACCTATATATTTTGTAATATGACGGTCAGGAGAAAATACAAATCTTCTAGTCTCCGTAAAACATCTCTTTAACTCTTAGCAAGGACAAACATGAGCTCCACAGGTAGAGGCAAGCCAAAGGCCAAGTCAGTCTCCAAATCCCAAAAGGCGGGTCTTCAGTTTCCGGTGGGTCGGGTCGCTCGGTTTCTCAAGAAAGGCCGCTATGCCCAGCGGGTCGGATCCGGCTCCCCGGTTTACCTTTCGGCTGTCCTTGAGTATCTCGCAGCCGAGGTCCGTTGATTAATGTCACCGTTAATAATGTCTACAATCGGAATGCTTGTGTCGGTTTGTAATCAACCTTCGGGTATTTTGTTTTGGTTTTTTTTTCAGGTTCTGGAGCTCGCTGGAAACGCAGCAAGAGACAACAAGAAGAATAGGATTGTCCCGAGGCATATTCAGTTGGCTGTACGAAACGACGATGAGTTAAGCAAGCTTTTGGGGTCTGTTACAATCGCAAATGGGGGCGTCTTGCCTAACATTCATCAAACCTTGTTGCCTAAGAAGGCTGGGAAAGGAAAGGGCGAGAGTGACTCAGCATCTCAGCAGTTTTAAATCAATGTTTGAAATGAAAGTAGTTTCTAAGCTAGATAGGAATCGATAGTTAATCGAATTGCTTATCGTTTGCCCTGTAAATCCTTTTTTTTTTTTCAGTTATGAAACGCTTCATCATTATTTCATTTCAATTGCCCGGATTTATGCTTTTGTCTGCAATTATTGAGTAAATGTTACTGTGCTATAAGTTTTGGTTCGCATTGGGCCGACAAGAACAAAGTCCATCAATCTAAGCGTTAAGGTTAAGCGACGGCAATCCGTGCTATTAATTTATAGCTAATAGAAACCATTCTCATCTGGTGTGTGTGTCTCTATATATATGTACAAACAAATAATGTGCCACCATCCATCTAAGTCTGACTTCTAAGTACAAGAAACGTTCGTGTAATCTTCTTCCAATCGGTTTCGTTAGTGTTGAGACCTCTAAAACCTAAACAATGAGTTCTGGAGCATCAACGAAGGGAGGCAGAGGCAAGCCCAAGTCTTCTAAATCTGTTTCCAGGTCTCAAAAGGCCGGCCTACAGTTTCCCGTCGGCCGTATCGCCCGTTTCCTTAAAGCGGGCAAATACGCCGATCGCGTAGGGGCTGGTGCTCCGGTCTATCTCTCCGCCGTGCTTGAGTACCTCGCTGCTGAGGTCTGATTGTCATTGTATAATGATTATGCCTTTTCCTTTTGCTATTCCTTCATTTTCTTTGGTCCGTTTGGTTTTGGTCAACATGATTGAGGTTTTTATGGGACGGAAAGTTTTTCAGGTTTACGATCTCTGATTTTGTGTTGTTCGCGTAGGTTCTAGAACTTGCAGGCAATGCTGCGAGGGACAACAAAAAGAATCGAATTGTGCCAAGGCATATTCAGCTTGCTGTGAGAAATGATGAGGAACTCAGCAAGCTTTTGGGAACTGTTACCATTGCTAACGGGGGTGTTTTGCCCAATATTCACCAGAATCTTCTTCCCAAGAAAATTGGTAAAGGAAAGGGTGATATTGGTTCTGCATCACAGGAGTTTTAGGGTATCTGTTTGCGGGTTTTGTTTGGAAAATCGTATGTGAAATGGAGAAGCATGTTTTCGGTGATTTTCCTTTGATCGGTTTTATCTGTGTAAACATTGAGGATTTTGTGCTTTTTGTTCGGTATAGGATAACAGTGTTTTTCTGATATACCATCTACTTATGGCTTTGCAGCGAGTATTTATGCAGTGGTTGTACTTTTAACGTAATGGTTACATTTTACTTCACGTTGTTGTGTTCCCTTGCATGATAAATATGGATTGTTAATCGACAACTTCTTTGAGGGTTGATGTATTTTGCCATTTTACAACTCAAATATCAGATGACCTCTTTGTTGTATTGGTATTGAGAACTTCAGCATGTGCAGTTAGATAATAGAATATTTGATTAGGTAAATGTGTTTAGAACAATGCTGATTCTGCTATTGTATAACATATTGTGGTGCTAAATGAGAAATTTTTTGAACATTGTGGGATTAAATTGAAGCTAATGTAAGATTAAATGTGGTAGTGATGTAGTTGACAGTTTACTGACCTGGGTATACCTGATAATTATGATCTGTAATTAAATTAGCTTAGACTTTCTTTGGCATGTGTTACTTTTTCAACGTTTGTAAATTTAACTAATCTTGAACAACAATTGTGGGAAATTTTAATGAAGATGCTTGAGTCAACGTAGATTGTTTGAGAAGTTGGTTTATTGGTTCAGGAAATTCTGGGAACCATGAAATAATGAACATGTTGATGACCCGCCAAAAGTTCTTAGTTCAGCTAGGTCCTGTAGAGAACAGCAGCCACATTTTGTATTGTCGTATCTACTGTCGGGTGAAATTTTTGGTAACCTATACTTTTGAGAGGGAAGACGATATAATGTTTGGAAGAGTGTTCTCTTGGTGATCATAATCCTCAATTGGACAGGAATCGCTTTGATATATGAGCAAACTATGTTATGCTGTCAAATCCCATTACTTCAGGTTCGTCATGTACTATGGTCTTGTATAACTTCAGATTGTATTTTCAGGACTTTGATGTTGTTGAACATGGAGAATGTTATTAGTTCATGAAAATGAGTCAATTTACAGGTGCAATAATGAAGTTTTGGGTTTGATGCCTTCCTGAGAGCTCTGTGTTGATTTTGCAATCATCTGGGGTATTCATTTAACCATGCCCCAATCCCCGGAGAAAGAAGCTGAGTTGATTTCTGTGATATTTTCTCCTCCATTTTGTAAAAGGAGGAATTTGACCTTCGTATATTTTCGGTTTTGGTTTGATTTTCTTGTTTCAGTCATTAATTATGCAGCTATTGGTGCACGAGATTGACTGTAGTTGTGGTTGTAGTTGTATAAACGGAATTGCTTTAAAAAGGGTAGCATTAGGGTTTTGTTATTTTGTACAATAGATTGGGGGAGTTAAAATCTAAACTAATAATATGATTATACTTTGCAGAAAAAGGATGCACTACCACTTACTAGGGGTATGAGTATTGTTTTGTACCTGTTGAAAAATGCTATTCCTGTATATTGTACCAGTTATGGGTATCAGTCAGTGCCGACATTTTCATTAGGTACCGACTGGTATCTAAAATTATTGGTCGGTACTATCGGTATTTATTAGGTAAGATTTGCAAATTATAAAAATTGAATGACCAAATTGAAAAAAAAAATCAAATACACTAATCTAACTCTAGCTTAGTCTCTCTTAATCTCAAATCTAGTGACTCACCATCACTTATTGCTTCATTTTTTGCTCTCTAGTTTTTAGGCATCTCAATCTCATTTTCTCCATTTTAGGCATTTTAGGCTTTTAGCTCTCCACTGTTGGCGACACTTCAACCTCTAGCTCCTCCAAGTCTTCGATAAAATCTTCTTTCCTTGGCTCTCATATCTTCACCAGATCGCCACTTGCCAGTTATCAAGCCTACACGAGCCTTAGTTATGAGATCAGGATCAAACGTGAAAGTGAATAATTCAAGAAAACACGAGAAATAATTGTTTTGCTTTTTGTAACTTCAAATCAATTTTTCGACTCATTTTTGAACTTTCTCAACGACCTCTACAAAGGTTGATCAATCGGATGCCGTTAATGTCTTTCTATAATTTTTTAAACGCATGAACATCTTAATAGGTTAGAAAATTTAAACATTCATAACTTATTTAAGTAGAAGCAGGAGACCTTAGTGTATATATATATATGTATTAATCATATCAGGGCTCCTTATCACATGCCCATTTTATGTTTTCTTCGCTGGTGCTGATGACTGTCATCGTTCCTTTCCTCAACCCTTAGCACTGCCATCAATTACCCGGTGACTCAGTCTGTAGCTCTGTCTTTGTATAACACTATAATTCTTAGGTTGTTTATGTGTAGGCTTATTGTGTCTTTTAATTTTTTGTCTAAATGACGACTTTGTAGTCTGTACAATTGTTTGGTAATTTGGTTGATTGCTTAGTGTTGAGTTTGTTGATTCTTGACTATACAGTTTCGATTTTGGAATTATTTATATGATTGTGGAATAAATTGCTAGTTGAGATTTGAGATTATTATATCATTCTAGAATAAATTATTAATTAAAATTTGAGATAATTTTATCATTCTCGAATACATTATTGGTTGACATTTGATTATTTGAGATCATTACAAAATAAATTATAATACGTTAGATGATTTGCTTCCATATAGATTACAATTATAAAAGTATACTTATTTTTGTAAAATTTTTACAATACAGTCAATATTGTAATGTGAATTGCGCATTGGCAAAGAAAAATATAGGAAGCAAGAAACTGATGTGCTTTTAATGTAACTATAGATCATTTTTCATGTTTATTCTACAAATATTTATTTAACTTTTTAACATGTCCACTCCTCGTTTAAATTATTTCCTCTGTATTAGTAAAGAATTTATTTGGACATGTTATATTTATAACTCATTAACATATTAAGAATATGGTAATAAAATTTCTAAGACATTAGTTTTATGAATTTTATTTTTTAAGTATATGTATGTGGTTAATCTTATAATTAAGTAATGATGTTAAATGTGGATATCCTAAACTCATTATAGGTTTCAACGATTATAATTGGTTTATTGTTCTATTAGACATTAACATTATATATAGAGAGAGATTTCTCTATTTTATAATTCAAACTAGTGTTCTTATGTCTTTTAGCATGAAGTTATTACTTTAATTTTGATATATATCTTTATTTATTTTTACAAATAAATGAAGGGAAGTTTAAGTACTCTTGATAATCCTGCCTCCTTATATAGGAAGATTTGATGATCCAAATTGGGTTTATTTTATATTAGTTTCTAGTATGAAGAACCATATTATTTGTTCATATTACAATAAACATTTGAAAAGTGAGAGGAATCATCAAATTAAATAAGCATTTAGTTGCGATCAAAGATGACATAGAGCCTTATAAGAAAGTTAGTCATAACATGAAATAGTAGACGAAAACTTTACGCGCAGAATATCAGAATGAGAAAGACAGAAGGCAAAGACTAAAGTACGAAGTTGATAGTGAACGTTTTTTTTTTTGGCGATAGTGAAGATGATACTGACACTATTAAAGGTTTTATTCCTACATGTAAAGAAGAGATTGTTATACTTGATGTGAGAAAAAAAGAAGACAACATATGTCTAACTTTTTATACCACAGACAACTTTTGGAGCTCATCTTTCAATTTGTAATGCCTTACATTCTGAAGAAGTAACTCATAATGCAAGCATGACAATGATTAGATGATGATATGATGCAGTTGTATCATTCAATGCTGATTAATCTTATTATTATGAGCTTATAGTGGATGATAATTGCCTTTTACGGTTTATAATATAAAACTCCTTTAATTGATGATTACAAATGTAATCTTATGAAGAGCTCTGTGTGCTAAATAAAAAGTTATTAGGATGCAAGAAAAATGACTGGAGAAACTTATGATTTTCAATCATGTGACATGGTTCGACAAATATAAGACATGAGCCGATTATCAAAATTTTTGTTTATTTTGCTAAGGGGACAATGCTTTTTATTTCCATTGATACATTTAAATTTGTTAGAAATGTTGATACTCTATTTGAGATATTTAATGAAGTTAGGCCTGGAAATATTGTACAGTTCATCACCTACAATGATTCTACGTATAAAGCAGCTACAAAAAGGCTAAAAAGCATGTATAATTCTTTTTGTTGGATTCTTTATACTATACATTCCATTAATTTGATGTTGGAAAAATATTACAAATGTTGGATACTTTTTATCATTAATGAAACTTTGTAATAAGTAAGAAAAGTAACCTAAGTTCATCTATAATCATACATGTTTCACCAATGACATGGAATTGTGTCTTTTTCCATTACAAAATTTGTAATTAATTTCTTATTGTTTCAGTGTTTTGTTCTAATTAGGGAGCTGAGATAATTGTTTAGAAGTGATATATAGTTTGTATCTTAGTATGTCAAGTCTAATACTATAATAAAGGTTTTCATAATTATACTTGAAGATCATGAACTTTGGTCCCAATATCAATTTTTTATCTGACTTTGTAAGTCTTTAATGAAAGTACTTCATTTGGCTGATAGTAACGAGAAGGTAAAAATGAGTTATTTTTATGATCCTATTATGAGGGCAAAGGAAACAATTAAGAGCAATATGAAAATATACATTATTTGTATATACCTTATCTTGTAGTCATAAATAAAAAAAATGAAAATGCAACTTTACTTTTCATTGTCCACTATTGGAGCATTTTTAAATTGTAGTGTCTATTTTATATTAGGTTTTATAAAGAAAATTGAATTTAATAGAAGAATGTTATTAACTATCATGCTAATTGTTTCATATGAGATGATACAAGATCTCCTTAACTCACAAATGAAATCATATAAGGATATGTACGGTATTTTGGGATGCGCATTGTAATTTATCAAAGGAGCAAACTTAATCCAGGTGAATTTTTTTCAATTTTGTTGATTGTTTGAAATTAATCTTCACTTTATTTTGTTTATAAAGTTATTTATATGGTCGTATAGTTGTTTAGTGAGATCAATTCAGAAACGGTGTTATAGAATTAAAAAGGTTTATAATTTGAATTTCGAGTCAATGTGTGAGTGCAATTGGATGTGAAAGGAATTTGAGCGTATTTAAATTCATTTATTCCCAAAAAAATATCATAACACAAAAGATTGAACGATTTGGTTTTTGTTCGATATAACTTAAAAATTTAAAAATATATGTTATTATCATTATTAAGTTAAATATAATTTGTTGTAATTCCTTAATAATTTAATTTTATTTATTTACTAAAACTCTTAATATAACAAGTATTCTTATAAATTCAATTTGACTTGATCTTATCAATCTTTTAGCGAGTGGGGTTTTGAGAAGCCAAATTTCATAAATGAAAGTGACTTGAAAGATAATTTTAGATGCAATAGTATTGACAAGTCATCAGGTACGATAAATTTGAATGATAATAATGATAAGACTCTTCTTAATAATAAGAATTTTATACTAACTAAAAAATAGTATCAGTTCAACTTGAGTAGATATGTCATTAAATGAAAATCCAATTTTTTTCATTTTCTGTCTTCTTTTAAAATTCACTTGCATTTAATAACATGTTAAATTCTATAGATGTAATACAAATATAAAACTTTTAATTATAAATATTTATTTATTTATTTATCTATAGATGTAATACAAATATAAATATTATTCTTACTATATGATGTTTTTATTTCATTATTCTTTACTATATGATGTAAATTGTAACAATTTAAATACTTTGTATTTTTCTTAGTTTTATATTTGTATAATAATTAAACAATTTTTTCTTAAAAATATTATCGTTATTTCAAATTTATATTATTATGAATCTTTTAGACAAGTATAATGTAAAATTAAAAATTATATAACATAATATATTAAGAAATTATTTTACAATTTTATAAAATTTAGGAAGTATTTTATAACTTTAAAAAATTAATCAAAAACTATTTACCGGTACTAATAGTCTAATACCATGCCGAGTTTTTTTTAAATAAAGGAAAAATAGAACACAAATTACAAAGCGAGTCGCGGGAATCGAATCCCAGACATATCCTTAAGAAGAAGAGGAAGGCACCCAGAGGGTGTGGTATCGAAGCTTGTGAGTCCGACATCAAACTGTTCAGCATAGGTCGTTAGCCAGTCAGCGCATCTGTTGCCCTCTCGATAGATGTGGCGATGAACAACAG
>JANIIA010000004.1:16951446-16976511 GCA_027478495.1 Erythroxylum alaternifolium | reverse complement strand
CAAACATTACACTGCCAGAAACACTCGACACTTTTTAACAGACCTTTGGGCTTGACTCTTGAGGGGGCTCGGCTCAGCGATTATGGGTTCTCCAAAGCCATGGCTACACCCGGCTCCCATCTTTCGCTCCCTCGAGACGTACTGGGACTCCGACGATGACGCTCCTGGTCCCCGATGCGCCCACACTCTCACCGCGGTCTCCCCCACCAAGTCCCATGGCCCTCGCCTCATTCTCTTCGGCGGCGCCACCGCCATCGAAGGCGGCTCTTCCTCTTCCTCTTCCATCCCCGGCATCAGTTAATTTTACTTTTCAGTCACTCTGAATAAAGTTTGCTTTGTTCAAAACTGTGCTTAATCACATCGCTGGTTGTTTCCGTTGATATTTCTTTTCGTAGGATTGGCTGGAGTCACCAATTCAATTCATTCTTATGACGTTCTCACTAGGAAGTGGACTAGGTAGGTTACTGATTTCTTTCACTCTCTTTCTCTCTTTCTAATTTGGTGTTTGGGAATGTAAAATTTGGGCGTTAATGTTCTTCTACTCAATCAATCAGACTACGACCCGCCGGGGATCCGCCGTCGCCTAGGGCTGCTCACGCTGCAGCTGCAGTCGGCACTATGGTTGTCTTTCAGGTTATGATTAAATAATTTTTAGTCAAGGCTGAATTTCCCTTTGGAGTTTATTAGTTATTAACTCTCTGACGTTGGAATTTGTGGTCTCTGGCTAGGGTGGCATAGGTCCTGCCGGCCATTCCACTGACGATCTCTATGTTCTTGACTTGACCAATGACAAATTCAAGTGGCACCGGTCTGCCTTATTCATTCATTCGTACATTGAGATTCCTTATTCAAATTAGTGTTACATCTTTGCCACTTTTCACTGATTTAACTTTTTATATGTGACCTATATTCAATATAGAGTTGTTGTACAAGGGCAGGGTCCTGGCCCTCGTTATGGCCATGTTATGGATTTGGTTGCTCAAAGATACCTGGTTACCGTTAGTGGCAATGATGGTAACTCAATTTTGCTCTCTTCAGTTTTAATCTGTGTTCTTGTTGTTCTTTTTAATGCTTTCCATTTTGGATCTACAATGCACTGACCAAATAGTTAATGCATCGACATTATTGTTCAAAAATAAGGGGTATCTTTATCATTTAATTCATTAATTGAAAGTTTACTTGGCCCCTGAGTATGCTAACCTCTCTATTGCTAGCACCATTTTATCAATATCAACATTTTCCTTTGGATTGTGTAATTAGTTGGTTTTGGCATCGGTAAACATTTCCAACTGTTTTCAAGAAAAGTCATTGTGTTCTCTTGATGGTCCTGATTCCAATAGACTAAGCTGTCAAGACGTTCCTTCCAATTATCTTTTATAGGGAAAAGAGTCTTATCTGATGCCTGGGCTTTTGATACTGCCCAAAAACCATATGCATGGCAGAAGCTAAATCCTGAAGGAGACAGGCCATCTGCTAGAATGTAAGTTAGGATGTTGTGATAAGTCCTGAGCTATTTTTATTTTGTTTCTTATCATAAATGTAGATTGATGTGTCCTTTTATGGCACTGGCTTTGTAGGTATGCTACAGCAAGTGCCCGTTCAGATGGCATGTTCTTGCTTTGTGGTGGAAGAGATGCGTCTGGTGCGGTATGGTCTCATATCTTAATGTCTTTGAAAGCCATTGTTTGCTGTTTATATAAATACTCACACATAATATTGATCATACATTTAGCAATAGTGTAGCACTGAGTGCGTGCTTCTGCCTAATTTCTTTCAAGCTCCGAACATTGGGCATGCTTTCTTAATTCATCTTAATGTCTTTATGATGTAGACTACGGTGATCTATGTTGCCTATATCTTGTAACAAATTGGATTTTCTATTACACCTTTTACTTCTTTGTTTATGATGATTGTGTGGTTGAACAGCCACTTGGAGATGCGTATGGGCTTCTGATGCATAGAAATGGTCAGTGGGAATGGACTCTCGCACCTGGTGTTTCTCCTTCCCCAAGGTATCAACACGCCGCGGTAAGTGGTAAATTGAAAATGGAACGTTACTTCAAGGCTGTTGATTACTAATCTGTATACAAAATTTTAAAATACACCGGTAAACTTAAAATGGTTAATGAGAGATTGATTATGCTGTCAAAGCAGCTTGAAGATTGCAGAGTGATATATTTTGGTAAAAGACATACCTTTTCCTTATTCAATTTTTTTTAACTGTGGCTTGCTATCAGGTTTTTGTTGGTGCTCGGTTGCATGTTACAGGGGGTGTTCTAAAGGGAGGACGAGCTGTAGAAGGTGAAGCAGCTGTTGCAGGTAATGTTTTGGGTTTTCTCGAATTGCAATCTTTGAAATATTTACCCAATATCTCAACAATTTTTATATTTACTTAGTGTTGGATACTGCTGCTGGTGTTTGGTTGGATCGAAATGGGCTTGTCACTTCTTCAAAGACTAGCAAAGGACATGGCGAACATGATCCTTCTATGGAGCTAATGAGACGTTGTCGCCATGCTTCTGCTTCTGTTGGTGTTCGCATATATGTTCATGGTGGTCTAAAAGGAGGTAAAGATTGTAAAACTAAATTCATAAGACATGAACTTTGTAATTTTAGAAAATAGGTGATTGTTTGCATGCAAGCAATTGAATACAAGACTATTTGTCTTTGAGACTCATACGTAAAGCTGCCTGTAATACATTACATATAGGTAAAGACATTTGAAAATTTTTTAACTTAAAAAAAAAGACATTTGAATACTGTGAATATGTGCAAGTATTTCTTTACAATGATTGTACTTTTGACCCATCGTGAATACAATTCCATTTTGGTCTCTATTGAATAAAAAATTGTTTTTTTCCTTTTTCTTTGCATTTGGAAGGGATTTCTTTGTATGGAACCAACACACTGTTTCCTGCCATTGTTCCTCACCTGCCATTGCCTTGAAGCTTGCCCAGAAACTTGTGAATTCATAAGAACCTCAGTTGTAATTTATGTAGTGAAGATAAAGCTACGTAGTTATTCATCGTTGTGGTCTCAATTTTGAGCTAGTATAATACTGGAAGCATGTGAATAAGCGTTTTAACGATTGCATCTTGGCCTTTGATTTGTGATCTGTAATTTAAGACTTCTCCAACCAGAGAAATCTAGTGTGTGCTTTATTATATGAGCTAACTCTGCATGGCATCCCATTTTCCGTTTTTGGCCGATTTTACTGATTCAGTGAAAAATTTTCATTATCTTCATCCATGAGGATCTCAGTTCTATGCCTTAAGTAGGATTTAGATTTAATGATGCAGGTCCAGTGACATGCTTATGAAAAAGTAAATGCTCATTGGTTGACCAGTAATTCTGTTCTCTGCAGATGTGCTCCTGGATGATTTTGTTGTTGCAGATAATTCACCATTTCAATCTGACATTAATTCTCCCATATTGACATCAGAGAGAGCCTCAACTTTAACAAGTCCCAGGACAAACCACTCCACATTGAATTCTTATGGAGTGCCTTCAACTCCAGATAATGGAGCAGAGATACCTTTATCTGGTGGTATAAGGTTGTAGCTTTCTTTCAATTTCCCTTGGTGCACGTATTTGATTGATAGTAATATACTGGTTATCCTCACTCTTGTGAAGTTTCTGACACCTTCTTTAACAGCATGGAAAAAAATTCTATGGACAAACTTAGGGAGGCTTCTGCTGCTGAAGCGGAAGCAGCCAGTGCTGTCTGGCAAGCTGCTCAAGCAGCATCTGCCAATTCAACCGAAGGCACTTCTGTATCTGATGACAACTATCAAACTGCTGAAGTAACCTCGGATGGTAGTGAGACAGAGGCTGATGTCCGCCTTCATCCGAGAGCTGTAAGTCACTTTCATCTTTGAATTCTATGTAGTTTTTATTTAAATTGCTAATATGCAAGAACATGTAATTCTATTCCAGGTTGTGGTTGCAAAAGAGACTGTTGGAAGCCTGGGTGGGATGGTAAGACAGCTGTCATTGGATCAATTTGAAAATGAAAGCAGACGAATGCTTCCAGTGAATAGTGATACACCATATGCTGTCAAAAAGTTCACCAGACAAAAGTCACCACAGGGCTTGCACAAGAAGGCAAGTACTAATAGCTTAAAACTGTTACTGATTCATGGGCCGGTGGGTAATTGTTTACTATTTTGCAGATTATTTCTACATTGCTTAGACCTCGAAACTGGAAGGTTCCATCCAATAGAAAGTTTTTTCTCGACTCTTATGAAGTTGGTGAGCTATGTTACGTTGCTGAGCAGATATTTATGCAAGAGCCCTCAGTTCTTCAGCTAAAAGCTCCAATCAAAGTCTTTGGTGATCTTCATGGACAGTTTGGTGATTTGATGCGATTGTTTGATGAATATGGGTTTCCTTCAACTGCAGGAGACATTACGTAAGTATGACATCAGCACTAAAAATAGTGTGAGCCATGGTCACGGGATGCGCTCAAACTGATCAATGACACTTCTAATTTGGTTCAGCCTTTGCAATTGGGAGAAAAGGACTTACAAGTGTTTGGTCTTTATTGGCCTAGCTAAGGAATCTCCCTACATAATCATATAATTTCTTTTAGTTTTTCACCCTTTACTGAAGTTTAGGGCAATCCACCTTAATGCATGTCAAAAGATATTTCTGCCTCCTTTTTTTTTCTCTGGCCTAGATGGATAGTAATTGCTTTCTGTTCCCAAATTCTCATTCAGAGGTCTGCATGAAAAGTGAACACCTTGTCCCTGAAATTGGGACAGAAATTAAATGGTTATCAGAAGTCGCTTATAGTTCTACATATGTTGACACCTTAGATTCTGTGACACGTTGCTGGTTTTAGGTATATCGACTATTTGTTTTTGGGGGATTATGTTGACCGTGGACAGCATAGCTTGGAGACTATAACTTTACTTCTTGCTCTTAAGGTAAAACTTCAGCTTTTTTCTAATTTATGGTTAGCATTAATATTTAAGTCCACTGTGCTTTCCTTTTTGCTTGATACTATGGTTTTGCAGATTGAATATCCTGAAAATGTTCATCTGATACGTGGAAATCATGAAGCTGCTGACATAAATGCACTTTTTGGCTTCCGTCTGGAATGCATTGAGAGAATGGTTTGGGAAAAAAAGATTATATTAGTTATCGTTTTGAAATTTTGTATTAGTGGATAATTAGAGAATTTGTAGGGAGAGAGTGATGGGATATGGGCATGGACACGATTCAATCAACTTTTCAACTACCTTCCCCTTGCTGCACTTATTGAGAAGAAAATCATCTGTATGCATGGTGGGATTGGAAGATCTATTCATTCGGTTGAACAAATTGAGAAAATTGGAAGGCCCATCACAATGGATGCTGGCTCCATAATCCTAATGGATCTTCTGTGGTATAATTTTCTTCAGTATATCTAATTTCTTGCTTTTCACTGTTACTCTATTTTTCTTATCCGAGACATTTCTTTTACAGGTCCGATCCAACAGAAAATGATAGCATAGAGGGCTTGAGACCGAATGCTAGAGGTCCCGGTCTTGTCACTTTTGGGGTATGCTTTTCATTGTTTACTGTCTCTATGCTTTGATGCATGATTAATTTATTTGTAGCATGCACTAGCATTTGCAAAATTGCAAGTCATGGTGGAACAGGTTGAACTCTGCGTGTCTATACTCTGTTAGTTGGATGTCTGTGAACCAGACTTGGAAAGAAATTTTGAAGTGCTACTAGATGAACTTTGACTTGGTAATTAACACCAGTCATGGAATACTTGAAGATCTCATCATAAATCTTTGCAGTCTGAACACTTTTGCCTGTTGGTAATTTTTACTGAAGTTTCTAAAAAAGAAATTGTTCACCTGCAGCCTGATCGTGTCACAGACTTCTGTAAGAAAAATAGGCTGCAGCTAATAATCAGGGCACATGAATGTGTTATGGATGGGTTTGAACGTTTTGCTCAGGGTCAACTGATTACTTTGTTTTCTGCAACAAACTATTGTGGTAAGCTGATATTGCTTTACTTTTGTCCTGATTAATAGTCGCGGTTTCCTCATTTGAGTTTTCATCTAGGGACTGCCAACAATGCTGGAGCCATATTGGTAGTAGGTAGGGGCTTAGTTGTTGTTCCAAAATTGATCCATCCCTTGCCGCCACCCCTTCAATCACCTGAGACCTCTCCGGAACGTGTAATAGAGGATACATGGATGCAGGTAATAGTTGTAACGGTTTCAATTTCAGATTGATGCCTTCTATTTTCACCAATAAAAAAGGCCTATCACCATTGTTACATTTGCCTTTACTGTGTATTGTCTTGCAGGAGCTTAACATCCAAAGACCACCAACTCCAACTCGTGGTCGCCCCCAACCGGACCTTGACAGGAGTTCACTTGCATACATATGACGTGACCAGACCCCTTTCATGATCAAGACAGGGCATTGTTCATCCAGTTGACAGCAAAGCTTGGCCCGACCTTTGGTAATCACAACTTTATATAGAGTTTTTCCTGCTACGCATGGTAGTGATGGTTTTGTTGTAATTTTAGATGTACAAAGTTACAGGAGATGAGAAACGTATCTAGGGTGTTTTGGAGAATAAGATAATGTTTAGTTTATTGAGTGTAAGATATGTGCAATTTGTGTGGTAAGATAAATTTATTTTTGTGCTGCTGGTGGAGGAGAGTTTAGTAGTTTTATGCGTTGTAATATCAACAGGTGTAGATTAATTCTAAAGAAATAAAGGTTTCCATTTATGTGTATCTTAGGAAGCCTTATCATTAATCAAGATATGGACTTCATTTCTACCATGATACACACAAGATCCAGAATTTATGACACGTGAAAACTTTATTTGGAGTAGATTGTGAAATGCTTTCTTTTGTTAAGACATAACAGCATCTTGCACTCGCACTTGTACACGGCACATATTTCTGGAGGTACTGGGGTCTGGAAAACAACCAGTTTGGCTTGGCTCATGTTTGGAGTCTTCACCAAAGTGACGGTAAACTGTTACGTTAACTGATGACAGATAGTAGTGAGACAAGGAATGAGAGAGAGTGTAACAAAAAAGGATCAGAAAAAGAGGAAACGCGGAAAATATCATATCATTCTGTTAGTACAATACGATTGATTCACTGAAATTCATATCATTCTGTTACAATCATACAAGATAGTACATTACATGACGTGCCGTAGATCCCTCTATAGTAATTATAAAAATTATATAGTATTTAACTAAGTACGTAGTACAGTAATTTTATTTTCATACGACTTCATTTTTAATTGGCTCTTAGTAGCCATTCGTAACAAACCCCTCTTCTTTAAGAACTTTGTCAACAAGTTTGGCATCTGGAAAGCGACTTTATAATTCAAATATGAATTCCCAAGTTGCATCTTCATGGGATCCTTTTATCCATTGTAACGGTACTTGAGGAAGAGTTTATTATGATATTTTACGATCCTACTATCTAGAATAACCTCAGGATTTTCGTATGTGCTTAACAATGTTGCCGGTAGTTCAATGGAGATCATCTTCTCTTCTGACACATTTCTTGAGTTGGTATATAAGAATAAGTCAGGTGGATTAAGGAGTTAGAAGGAAGAAACAGCTTGTATGCCACTTTACCCACCCTCTCTAATATGATATGGGCTATAATAAAAGGGCAATAACTTCCGATTAATTCTCCTTTGTAATGCATTTTCCTTGTAGTGTTGGAGCTTGAGAAACACCCAATCCCTAACTTCAAATATCGTTTTCATTCTCTTCTTCTCTACTTCTTGTCTCATGCGATTTTGAGCTTGTTTGGGATGAAACTTAGTGGTAGCAAGGGCTTTCTCCCACTGTCCCTCTCCCTCATTACCTAATCTATCATCAATACATTAATGAAATCCCTTACAAAATAAAACATGTAAACCGGTAGAGGGTGTCTATATAATTTCTCAAATGGAGACACGGTGTTAAGGATACCCATTCTGCTTAATCGGAAGGAGCCTCAACAGAGAAACAATGCAAATAAGTTTCCAACACTTCCCTTTGACCATTAGACTAAGGGTGATACGTTAAGGAGAAGTTTAAACTTGCCCCTTGCAATTTAAATGTCTCCTTCCAAAACATGCTAAGGGGTCCTTATCTCTACTATACGTTTTGGCATCCTGTGAAGTTTGAAGACATAAACCAAGAATATTTAAGCAATCACTATGCTATAATAGGATGGTTAATAGCTTTGAAACGACAATACTTACTAAATCTATCCACCACGACCATTAGACATGATTTTCATATTGTTTGATAATTCCTCCACAAAATGTAGACTAATTTCTCCTTAACATCCCCCTGATATCAGTAAGGATTGTAATTTCCCAAGATATGCCAACGTAAGCCTTGATGTAATTTTGCATATCTTTGTTCAACCTCTCCAATAAAATTCATTACATATTTTCTTAATTATTGCAGTGATCTTTGAACAACCCCCATGCAGTTCATCATAAATCATAGAGATTAGCCTCTTTGGTAAGTTCTTGTCAAACCCTATCACCAATCTTCGCTTCCACCTTAGTAATTCCTCCCTTCACTTATAGTTATTAGAATTCAATTCTCCTTTCTTTAACCTCTGAAGAACATCCTATATAATTAAATCCTTTTCCTAGTTGCTCATATTTCATCCATCAATTGTGTATGATCTTGGGACACAGTTAATGTGAACAATTCCGTGTTGCATGCTCTCAATAAGGCATCCACATCCTTATTTTCCTTTCCACTTTTGTACATCACCACAAAACTATACCTAAAGAGTTTGGGCAGCCACGTTTGTTAGGGAGTTAAGATGCTTTGCTTAATTAAATAATTGAGATTTTGATGACTAGTATGTCTTAAAATTAGATACCATTGAGATAGTGACACCACTGTTTGATGACTTTAATGATTGGTAAGAACTCTTTCTTGTAAGTAAAGAGGCCCAAACGTTAATTAGGTAAGTTTTTGCTTAGGTATGTAATAGGATACTAGTCCTATTGAAGAACTGCCCCATGCCTCTTTCATATGCATCGACATCAATAACAAAAGGTTGAGAGAATTTTGATATAGCAAAAACTAGAGATGCAGTAAGAGATTCCTTTAAATACTCAAAGACTTATTTTTACATTTCTGTCTTAGTTCTATTGTCATTAGTTTCTTCAATAATTCAGTAAGCGACTTGGCCAAACTAGCATAGTTCTTAATAAATCTTCCATAGTATTTGTTGAGTCTAAGAAATCTTCTTATTCTTTAAGGGATTTTAGTATTGGCCACTTCTAAATTTTTTTTAACATTTAGTTGCCACTCCTATCTTAGATGTTGAATGCCCTAAATAACTTGTCTAGTCCCAACTATTTCCTTTAATAAAAAGTTGGTGATCTTAAAAGACCTTCATGGCTTCTTTAAAATGAATTAAATGCTAATCAAGGGGGCTATTATAGATGAGTATATCATGAAGAAGACTAAGGCCCTGTTTGGTTCTATTTTTTTAACCGTTTTTCGTTATGGTTTTCATAAAAAAACAAACCATTTATGAAATCATGTTTGGCCGAGTGTTGTTGCTATTTCTGGTTTCTAAAAACAAAAAAAACAGCAATAAGTTTACGAAAACGTAAAAAAGACGTTTTCGTAAACTTTTAAAACAAGTTTTTTTCTTTCATCAAAACACGTTTTCTTTTAAACAAAAACTGTTTCTGCATCGCCCGACTCTTCTCCATCTTCAGATTCTGCTATCTCCATCTTCAGGTTCATCTTCTGCGTGTCTTCACTAGTGTTCCAATATCTCCAGGTTTATTTCATATCTATCTTGCTTCTTTGTTTTCTCTTGTCTCTCCAGACCCGTCATATTTCTTATGACTATCAATCCTATAGGATCAGTCTCAGTTTGGTAGTAAGAAACAAAATCAGAAACTAGGCATAGGCATGATGGAAGAGAGACATGAACCAGTACAGAACGTGAAAAAGAAGATAAATATTAATAAAATCACAGTACTATAGATGTTGCGTACTTACTGAAAATAACCACGTAGAACTTCTGTTGTGAGCTTAAGCTTCTGTGTTTTTCTGTGATGATAAAGAAGATGTTGCACTCTCCTTCTTCTTTAGTGTTTGCTTCACGTTCTCTGCTAAATATTTCACCTCCTTTGCTAAACATAACGATAACTTATAACTGATCTTTATAAAGAATCAACACAACCGTGAACAGCCCATGAAATATTGTTATTAAAACTGAAGACAGCTATAGCTTTTCTTCTTCCTCACGTTTTGTAGCTGTCTTGCTCTTTTCAAGATCACGTTATTTAATGTAGCATAAACATAGCTATCTTGTTCTTGAACTTCACGTTATTTAGGCTTTTTGTGGTGGCATGTCTTCTTGTCTTCTTATGATTTATTAGTTGTTTTCTTCTTGGACTTCACGTCCATGTGAAAGGCTAATTCACGTCTGACTCTTCTGTTTATTGCAATAGGACGTTTTCTTTTTGTCTTCAAGCATTTAATGTGTCTTGTTGCAGACGTTTTCTTCTTGTCTTTAAGCATTTAATGTGGCTTATTGCAATCAGACATTTTCTTCTTGTCTTCAATCATTTAATATGGCTTGTAGTCTTCTCTTCACATCATTTGTATCACTATAGAATTTCTCCTTAAGTTTCGGCATGTCAAGAAATGCTTAAGCACAATGATCTACTACTTCTATATTCATTGCTTTTATTTTAAATAATATAAGAAAAGCAAGCATGTTTTTGTTTTTAGTATAATTACACGTAAGAGTATAATTACAAAAAATAGAAACAGGATGATAAAACCAAACATGTTTTTGTTTTTAGTTTTTTTATTACAAATCTCAACCAAACAGATTTTTGTTTTTCAGTTTTTGTATTAAAAATATCAACCAAACAGATTTTTGTTTTTTTAAAAGAAAAATCAGAAACCAAAAACAGGAAACAGAAACCAAAAACAACAACAGAAAAACAGAAGTGGAACCAAACGACTCCTAAGAAAAATTTTCTCAAAACTAATATGATTATATCTTTCATTAGGCTCTGAAATGATGATGGGGTGTTTATCAATTTGAAAGGTGTTACTACAAATTCGCAGTGGCCTTTATAGGTTCAGAATATTATCTTTGCTTCATCTCCTTCGTATAACTTGATTAGATGGTAGGTATACCTTAAATCAAGCTTGGAGTATAACTTGTCCAGTAATTCCTCAATTAAAAGAATAGAAAATGTATCTTTTATAGTGTGTTTGTTGAATTCTTTATAGTCTATGCATATTCTCCAAGAGTCATCTTTCTTCTTCATTACACCAGCGAGGTATATAGACTAAGATTGTGCCTTATGAATCCTTGCTGCAATAATTCCCTTAATACATTTCCTATCACATCTTTTTGTTCTTTGAAGAACTATTAAGGCCTAATATTAATAGAACATATTCCCTCCTTCAACCAAATTCGATGATCACGAGCTCTTTATGGTGGTAGTTACTATTATTGTTAGCCTAATACTCCAAATTCTACCAATAACCTTTGAGCTCATCGAATAAATTAGTTTGTTCCCCCAAATTCATCTTTGTAATTGATTTTCCAGAGGTTATATTAACTGCATCATATATAATCCACTTACTCGAGACTCCTTAAACATTTTGTTCAGCCCTTACTCGATACCATTTTGGCCTCTTTACTTAGATTGCTTGATAAGGTTACCAATTGGTTTTCCTAATTATTTTGGTGTTTAAATTGCAAAGCACTTTATTCAATGTTGCCAGCCAATGCACCCCCAACACTAAGTCATAGCTTTCCATGGAAATATTCGATTTGATTGTGAATAATACTCCTTAAATCTCCCAGATGAACCATTTGTAATTCTTAATTCTGTCGACATATTAGTTTGAGACCTCCTCCCACAGTGATTTGTATAGCATGAATATCCTCTAATTTGCCTTTGAGTCTTCGAGCTATTGCTTTATCTAGAAAGTTGTGAGTACTCCTGTTATCTATAAGTAATTGTATAGGTCTCCTTTGAAGATAACTTAATACTTGTATATGTTCGTATTCTTTCTCTTCATTGACTCTTATCATAGCTTGGAAGGATAAAAGAGGTGCCTCTAGTCGTATCTCACCTTCCTCAACCCATTGTTTTGCTTCTTCAGTCTACATTTTATTGAACTCATCCATCATATATAACTAATATTGCTTTTTGCATTTGTAGCATGGGATATATTGATTGTCATACCAGAAACACACCCCTTTTTCCTCTTTTTATCAAAGTCCTTACTGCTCACTAATTTAGGCAGGTTTTAATTTCTATTAGAAGTTGCTTCGATGGCCATCCCTTATGGTCCTAAGGTAGGTAATAGTCCTTTATTATCCTATGGTTTCTCCATTAACATGCCTTAAATCCCTGCTTTTGTTCTAACATTAATATTACTTGCCACGTTGGAGGTCGTCTTGTTGTTCCCTCTTAAAGGTAGTGCGAAAGTATGGATCGTCGATACTTCTTCTTGCTTCCTTACTAGAGAATATGCTTGTTGGAGACTTTGGGGTTCCAGTAGCTTAATCATGACCTCCAACTCTAGTTTCAACCCTTTTAGGCAAAACCTTATCAATTATTCCTCATATTTGTTAAAATATTTATCAAAATTAGCACAATATTCTTGTACCAAATTCTCTTGTTTGAGTTCTTTAAAATCACCCATTGGATCCTTGAATATTTCTTCGTCAAACTTCTGCGTAATGGCGTTAAACAACTCACACTTTTCAGATTATTCTTCATTGTTAGCTAATACCACTCTTGGGCTGCTTCTTCTTCTAAATGTATAGCAATGATCCCTACCTTCTTACTATCTAGTGTTTATTATCGAGCTTGAAAAATTGCTCATATTTGTATAACCATCCCCTGATCTAATTCCTAAACACTAGAAAATTGATTTTGATGAACTGTGTGGGCATCGTATATCCTTCACCTTTTGATAAATTGTGTTCATGATTTCCTCCTAACCTTCTCATGAACTATTGGAACAACAATAACATCTCAATAGGAATCATGCTAGGGTCTAAGAAGGTCCAGTAGTATACAGTCTTACTCCTAACTAGTAGAGAGGTTATTTACAATAAATTCATAGAAAAAAGAAAAAAAGTTTGAGAATTGTTTGAAGAAAATAAAATATTAATTGTATTAAAAAGAATTGATATAATAAAATAAGAATAAGCAAATTCAAAATTCAAAATAATAAATAAAAATATAGTAAAATTATAATAAAATTAAAAAAGAATAACATAAATACAAATACAAATAAATAATAATAAAATAAAGATTAAAAATAATAAGGGAGAAGTACTATAGATAAAGATGTTTTAACGTAAATACAAAACACAATAATCAAAGGAAAGGCTTAAAAGACTTACGAAAAAAGAGAATGATCTCTTTATATAGGATGTTCTACCTATATTTTAGTTCACCAAAATTCCCTATTGAGGGTCAAATCTTTGGTAAGCTCTAATAGAGTAATATCCTTCATAATTACGTATCTCAAATTCTCCTTAGGTCTTCCTTTTTTTTCTTATAGTTGATTTCAATTCTCCCACCTCCTTTTCTTATTTACCAGGTCGAATATGGTTTTCCATTAATAATTTCTCATTTCACAAATGATTTTCTATCAAGTTTTCAAGCTCTCTTCTATTCTCCTGAATTTTGCCGCACGAGTTCCTTTTTCCATGGAAAAATCCTTTGAGGCTCTTTCACTATCATACCAAACTATTATGTTAATTGATGAGAGATAATAGTGAGACAAGGTGTAGGGAGTAGTGATCAGAAAGAGAGAGGGGACAAAGAAAATAAGATAAAGACAATATGATTGATTCATTAAAATTCATATCATTTTGTTATAATCATATAATGTAGTTATCTTTTACTATTACAATACACGTAGAATGTCCCTCTATATTAATTATTAATAGTTCACAATGTTTAACTAATTGGCCTTTAGTAGCTGTTAGTTCTTGTGCCCTTTTTCTCCATTCTTCATAACATAAACCATCCCACCTATCTTTCCTATCCTTAAAACAAGTTTTCCTATTGTAAAAGAAAATTCCATCAGTTAATCTAATAACAACACATAGCTCAAAATTGGAAGTGAATTGTAGCAAGTTTATCTGCAACTAATGATTGACATGTTTTATTCTAGCCTATTGTTATCACTTTGCATTCATCCAATAGTATGATTTTTATATGTTAATGTGATTTTTAGTTGTCGGTATTGTTATTGACAAAATGATTGTCGAAGAAGAATGTATTCCTTTTTATGAATGTATGAGACGTCATCATATTAGTCAAGTAAATAAAATAGGTGTCAAATAGATAGATGGATTACCATTTGTCATTTATTTTTATTTTTTATAAAAACCCATATAACCATTACAATAACATATATATTATCGTCGGATTTCAGAATATAGACATTAAACATATTTTAAAGAATCTTCTCCCTCCCTCCTCCCTTCGTCCTTCTCTCTCTCTCTCATCTCTTGTTTTTCTTCATCTCTCTTCTTCCTGCTTCCGCTTATAGTCTATTTTTCATCTATCAACTGTTAGTAGAGCCAGATTTTGCACCTAAACAATATAGTAAACCATTTAGAATATTAACTAAGGCAAAAAGCACGTAGAGTTAAGATGCAAAAAGCATAGAAGAGGTGCTGCATAGCTAACTGAAAAAAATATAGAAAGAAATGCAAGAGTCACAACTCAAGCTCCAAGATACAAGCTCAGTAGAGACAAGAAATGGTAAACCTACGAGAAATGTTTTAGCAATACCTACTTGTGTTTAAAATGCATACATTTCATTTTAAAAATTTAAATGTCGAGAGGCATTTTAGGATGGCAGTTTTCTTTAGAACAATAAAATTATGTCACTTCTACTCAAGCCAATCGCATATAGTTTCTCTTACTTAATGGAATCAAGCTCAATAATTAGGTATTTGATGCTAAATAGTCCTTCCTTGTGAACCATAGACTAGGGGATAAGAAGGTTAAGATCACAGTTGTTTACTTAGTTAGGGGGTAATAGAATTGCACTAACTTTCGTTAGGAATCGCTTAACCTTAGAGGATCCCAACTGGAACAAATAATTGGTGGCCATTAACAAGAGATTTAGAGAGGAAGCTTTTAAATAATCCATAGGCAGCTTTTATGTTCAAAATCAAATAAGGAGTGTGCAAGATGTTTGCTTCTTATTCAACCGATACTCCTTCAAGCTACAAATGCTTAAAACATTTTTGGTGAAATTCTTCTTAAAGGGCTTAAAACATGAGATTGAATTCCTTGTCAAGATGTTGAATCCAAAAACTTTACAGTAAACTTATACTATAGCTAAAAACAATACGTAATAATTGCAATTCATTCTTTAAACTACAAGTCCAGCCCAAGCCATATTTTGAGAATTCCATCACCTCCACCTTATTGACTTCATACCCCCGCATAAATTCAATACTCACAAAAGGCTTGTTATCTACCCTAAAAGGTTTACTAAAAATCATCCCTCACAAATCTTGATAGAAACACCAGAACATAACATTAAAGAGTTTAAAGAGAAAAGATCTAAAGGTATTTGCTTTTAGTGTGATAATGATTATACACCAAGCTATAGATGCAAGAGGAAGAAATGGAATATGTTTGTAGCAAAGGAAGTTAATATCCTTACAAGCTATGTCTAGAGCCTCTATGTGCGCAAAAGGGATCCTATATATGTCCTTTTTGTTAAAGAAAGCACACATAACTTTGTAAATTTCACCTTAATTCACTAGGGAAATTATGAGTGTTTAAAATTAAGGAATCTCCAAGTGATAATAGGAGGGAGCTTACAATTGACATGTAAAGGATTTTGTAAGCATTTAGTATGGTAGCTCTAAGGAGTAACCTTCTTCTTAGATGTCTTGATCTTCCCTTTGGGGGGACGTGACCTAGTCTTTAAGGTTTAGTGGTTGTCTACAAATGAAGTTTTATGCAACTTTAGGAAACAAACTATGGAGTTTACCTTACAAGGTAAACATGTTTGTCTTAAGAGAGACTATATTAGCCAACCTAAATCCATAGCTCCTAAGAAATTTATGAATTTGTTTTCTAAAC
The DNA here is from genome assembly GCA_027478495.1 of Erythroxylum alaternifolium. NCBI lineage: Eukaryota > Viridiplantae > Streptophyta > Magnoliopsida > Malpighiales > Erythroxylaceae > Erythroxylum > Erythroxylum alaternifolium. The sequence continues at coordinate 16,960,389 of JANIIA010000004.1, read as the reverse complement.
TCCAATTAAATTGCCAAGTTAGCGTGTTAAGGCTTATCTACCTTATGGAACAACAATTCTAAGAGTCAACTATAGGAACTCGACCTCTCTATGATGAATATCAGCAAGAACTAAATGGTCTCCTCGTAGAGTTCGGTTCTCTATTCATGAAGCCAAAGGGCTTGCCTCTATCAAGAAACTAATATTATAAAATTCCTCTCAAAGAAGGTAGGAAGTCGATTAATATTAGGCCATATAAATGTAAAAGCTTATAAAAGATTATTATCAAAGACCTAGTTTATGATCTCTTGAAACAAGGGATTATTCAACGTAGGTAAAGCCCCTTCTCTTCACCTACAGTAATGATAAAGAAGAAGGACAACTCATGGAATTTAATTATGGATTACAGAGTTCTAAATAAAAACACCGCTAAAAATAAGTTTCCCATACCATCATAAAGGAATTCCTGGATGAGTTGCATGGAGCAGCTTGGTTTTCTAGGTTAGATCTCAAGTTTAGGTATCACTAGATCCAAATACACCCTTTCAATGTTTATAAAATAGCTTTTAGGATTCATTAAGAGAATTATGAGTTCCCTGTGATGCCCTTTAGGCTCATTAATGCCCCTTCTACTTTTCAAAGCTTAATGAACAATTTATTTAGGATGCATCTCAAATAGTTTCTATCGATCTTCTTCGATGACATTCTCATGTACAACAAGACCTTTGGATGTCATATGAAACACCTTAGAGTCATCTTAGAGCTTTTACTACACAACCAACTTCTTTATAGAGGAAAAAAAACTATTTTGATGCCTTTCAGGTAGCATCCTTGGGACATGTCATATTTGTAATTAGAGTTTCAATAGACTCCAAAAACATAAGAGTTCATTTCCAATTAGCCAAGTCCCTCACACAAAACTAATAAGATATTTTTTAGGGTTAGCAAGATGTTACAAGTGTTCGTTAAGCATTTTGGTGTTATGAGTAATCCTTTAACCAAATTACTTTAAAAAATGCTTGTAAGTGGACTAATGACATTGAAGAAGCATTTCTAAAGTTAAAGGAAACATTAGCTAGTGTCCCTATCTTGGTATTACCAATTTTTGAGAAATCATTCTCCACTAAGTGGAAATGGTTTTGGGGCAATGTTAAGTCAAGATGGTCATGCATTGACATAATTCAAGCAATCCCTTAGCTACTAAACATCACAACTTATCTACATACAAGAAAGAATTTCTCTTAGAATAAAAGATGCATACACCCTTTCAACAAAGGTGGCTCCCTGGAATACTAGAGAATGATTTTAAAATCAAGTATAAAAGAGAAAGAGATAACCAAGCTGTGGATACTCTCTCCCAAGTATTAAGTATGCAGCTATGTGCCTTGGTTTTATCTCAAGATAAACTGCAATTGTTGAATGAAATAAAGGAGAGCTAGAGGAGTGACCATACAACTCAAGACATGATAATTAAGAGTCTAATGGCATGCTAACATTAAGCTCTTATCAATGGTCTTAGGAGATTTTGCCATGGAAAGAGAGAGTGGTGGTCAAATGTGATGTTAATCTCTGAACTAGAATTGTGTCTATAATGCTTGAAAGCTCCTTGTGAGGCTTCATTATGGAGTGTTAGGAATCATCAAAAGGCTGGAATCACTATTCTATTAGAAAGGGCTTCAAAAGGACATCATCAATTATGTATGAGCCAATAAATGACACTTTTGCTACATTTAGATTACTACAACCCTTAAAAATTCTGAAGAGGTGTGGGACTGACATTCACATGGACTTTATAGAGGAGATACAGTTGTCTTCCCATTATTCAATAATAATGGTGGTGATCAATCACGTTACTAAATTTGCACACTTTTACATAATCCGACATCTCTATGCTATGAAAATAATTCCCAATTTATTCATTTCCAACATATTCAAACTATATGGAATGCTAGAGACTATAACCGGTGATTGAGATCCCTTATTCCTAAGTCAATTCTAGTGAGAGTTCTACTAGCTACAATGTGTCAACTAACAATTTTCATCTACCTATCATCCACAAATGGATAGGTGGAGGACGTCAATTGCTCCCTAGAGACTTTTTTGAGATGCATGACTGGAGATTTTCCCTATAAATGTTCCAGTAGCTTCCTCCAGCTAAATGGTGGTATATCACTACTCACCATTCAGCCATCAACACCACATCCTTCAAGGTTTTGTACGGGTACCCTTCTCCCATCCGTGTCTTTTGACTTTAAATTAGTGGTAGTGGATAATATCCTACAAGACAGGGAAGGAACCATTCAAGTAGTTAAGTTACATCTTCGACAAGCACAGTAGATAAAGCTTTCCAAACAGGCGAATAAGGGAAGAGTAGATAAAGCTTTCCAAACAGGCGAGATAGAGTTTGTGAAGCTCCAACCATAAAGGCAAGGCATAGTAGACCAAAAGCTATCACGAGGTTCTTTGGACCCTTCAAGGTAAATGAAAAAGTGGGACAAGTTGCCTACAAAGTTAAGTTTCTGTTGGGAGTCCTCATACACAATGTCTTCCATGTTGTTCAGCTAAAGAGGCAACTCGCCCGTACTGATAAGGTGTCACATGTACTCTTACTAGAGTTGGAAATGGAAGAGAGGTTTTCAACAATTATTCTGGGAAGGAGAATGATAAAGAGCCAAAGCAAATACGCGACAAAATTGCAAATTAAATGTTGAGACTAGAAGGACGCATCACTTGGGAGTTTCTGTTCCATTTACAACAACGTTATCCACACTTGAACATGTTACTTCTTACAAATGCATATACATCATAATGCCGGCTTACTGCATCTAAAAAAGACAAAACGACAATCAAAGAAGAATATATTACTTCTTACAAACGCATATACATCATCGTATTACTTAGGTACTAAATACGTGTCAAGTAGATAAGTCGGTAACCTTATATTTTATGTTTTTTTTAACAAAAACCCATGTAACCGTTACAATAGTATATATACTGTTGTCAGGATATCATAATACAAACGTTAGCCATATTTCAAATAATCTGCTTTCTCGCTCTCTTTCTTCCTGCTTTTGCTTATAGTTCATTTTTCATTTCTCACGTACCGTGTCTTTCAATTGCATCATCCTTCGTTTTCTATGTAAGCGGTGATTCTCATTTAGGCATTTCAACAGATAATTAGAAGACCAGTAGTAGTTGGTATTGCCTGATGCTAATATTTTGTTTACCTCGTTTTAGTCTTGAGAACAAAATGATATGGTTAATTATTGATTGTAAGATAACGGGCTTTGTTGGATATGGGTCCCTCTTACATAGAGGGATTCCATTCCATAATTGCGGCACTGAAATCGGTGCCGCATGCTGTTTTTGTTGAATAGTCACATTTTGTTTTTGTTGAATAAATGGAAGAAGACAGCTACAAAAGCAGTTGTCTTACGCGGTGGAGTACCTATATAAAGTACTTCCTGTTTCAGACAGAAACACAGAAAAAATAGAGAGAAAAACCAGAGCAAATCAAATGCTCTGAAGTTAGGAAATATTCCTGAAGGGTTGGTGAGTGACAAAATAGTGAGGTTAGTATTTATTAGGTTGGGAAACACCTTGTGAGCCACTATTTTGGTTTTATCTCTGTATACCTACTGTTTGTAATAGTGGAAGAAATCTTCTAAGTTTTGTCCGTGGACGTAGCCCAAAGTTAAGGGTGAATCACGTTAAATATTCTGTGTCCATTTTGCTCATTTTATTTTTCCTTTTCACAAAATACACCCGCTGTGTCCAACATTAACTTCTCTTTGATTAATCAAAAACAATTGACATTCAAAGATTTTTAGATGGTTAAAACAAATTAAATTTATATGAAAAAACAAAATTAGCGTAGTGTGTTAGGATTCTGTATGATATAAATGGCCAAATTGTGTGGGTACTTCTATAAGAGCCTTTTAAGTATTTGAATTCTCGAGTTCAAATTCCCATTAAGACATTTTAAAATACTTGAAATTGTTTTTAATAGACCAAGAATTAAGACTCTTAAAGCTTTTTAAAATACTCGTCAGTGCTAGAAAGTATTGACATGTTATTTGGTGCAATGAATTTGAATAATGATAATGATGAGACTCCTTTCAATGATAAAGATTTTGTATCAAATGAAAATTGAAGTTAATGTGATTTGAGCAAGTATCCAATTGAATGAAGTTCTAATCTTTTATTTCTCCTCTTCTTTTAATTTAAAACTTATATTTGCTGTATATCAGTATATGTAAAATATAATTGTAAATATTTTTATTTCAGATTTCACTTCTAATTGGTTGTTTTCTCGGCACGAACTCTTGTTGTAAATTGTAATTATTAAAGAGTCATGGATATTTATTATTCTTTTTATTTTATATTTTATTGAAATTATTATTTATTATATGATGAAATTATAATATTTTAAATACTTTGCATTGTTTTTAATTTTATATTTGTATGATGATTTAATGATCTTTTCATATTAATTGTAGTTGTTATTTGGATGTGAAATATGTTAAAAATAATATTAATAAAAATAAATAAACAAATAGTTATATTTTTAAAATTCTATTATTATAATTTTTAGAGACATTCTTGATGTACACTTATTAATTATGTTGAGAGACTATTTTACAATTTTAAAAAAATTCATAGGCTATTTCAAGTATCCTTTAAGCCTAGAGCCTTTATTTTGTTCTTCTAACATAAGCTCCAAGGCTTCACACCAGTGGTAAAGCTCAGTTAATTTTTAAGAGGTGGCGAATCAAAAGAAATATAAAAACTCGATCATAAAACTATTTCTATGGACCTTTATCAATTGAGAAGATAAAGAACTTCTCAATTTGACCAAGGGTGGCGGTAGCCCCCCTTTGCCATCCCGGGCTACCGCCACTACTTCACACTAAGTCTTAACTGACATAAATTTTAAAAATTATTTAAAATAGTATCAATTATTGATTAGTAATAGTATTAGAATTTAATTCAGTACTAATATTGGTCAAATATTTGTAACATTCATTGAAAGGGAAGCATGAACATAAGGGGAGGGAGGAGGAAATGGAGGAACGCTCGTTATCACCACCACAATCACATTCTTATCAATTTGCAACAGATTAGGACGACAGAAGCTATAGAAGTAGATAAACGATAAGATTAGAAGAGGTAGATGAACAATATAACCAATAACTTAACGTTGGTTTGTTTTAAATGTTCCAAGTTAATGCGACATATGTAGTGTAAAAGGGCATGAGGATGAATTAGAAGATACTTCGCACAGGACATAAATAAATTATAGAGTTCCTTACAAGATACATGATTAAGCCTTCCTTACTTTTCTGTGGAATGACTTGGTTAATTCAATGATAAAAATTACATCTCTGTGTTTGACAAAATGGAAACTTAGCTGCAGAATCACTTGTCATTCTTTTTTTTTTGAAAACTGGAAAGGGATTAATTATAAACAAAACTATAACGTCATTACAATGAGAGCTAATCTAAGAAAATATATACAAAAACAAAACAGGAATTAAAACGTTAGTAAAACATTCTAGGAAGCCAAGCTAAAGATTCCACATGAGTGGAAAAGTGAATGAAGAAGATTTTTAGCACTTAAGGCACCTCGAATCCAATTAATAATCTTGTCAATATTTCCCCTCTTCATAAATAGTATACTCGAGCATTACGTTCTTTTCAAATATAATTAAGTATAATGATGATATCTGGAAAAACCATCCAATCTCTCCGGATTTGAGATTTGGATTTTTTGTTTAATAGGTCATGTATTGAAGATCTCTATCTTTTACGTAATTGTAGGGATTGACTTTCCTATTTTAGATGGGATCATATCCCTTGTTAATAGTGATTATAAACTTTTACGTAGTGATCTTGTAAAGCTGTTGTATTATATAAAGATGTGTACATCTCATGGAATATACATAATTCATTCTCTCATATCTGTTCAGCTTACGTTTCGTTCATCATCATTCTGTCTTCTTGACATGGTATCAGAGCAATAAGCTCCTGGTGTTGATCCAAACCACCCTTCCGCGTTATGCCTTCTAGCGACAACGATAATATTGTCAAGGAGGAACACTCATCTACCAAGATGGATGCGTCATCTCCTTTATTTGTTCATCCGTCCGATCAACCGGGACAGGTGATTATGCCAGTTAAATTGAATGAGGTTAACTACCCCTCATGGAGCAAATCCATTATTCATGCCCTCATTGCCAAGAACAAATTCAAATTCCTCGATGACTCCATTCAACCGCCATTAGAGGATGAAGAACCCATTGAATGCAATCTCTGGAAGCAATCCAACAGCCTTCTGTTATCATGGCTCATCAATGCTGTCGAACCACACATCGGTGAAAGTATCGTCCACGTAAAGACAACACAAGAAGTTTGGGAGGACTTCAGAGATCAATATTCCCAGAAAAACACCCCGGCCATATTTGACGTACAGAAGAAGATAACAACAATGTCTTAAGGCTCAATGACGGTGGTTGCTTATTACACAAAAATTAAGGCCCTCTGGGAAGAGCTTGATGCCTATCAAGTTCGTCCTATCTGCAATCAGATGAAGGCGCACCGTGATGAACGTAAGGAAGACAAATTAATTCAATTCCTCATGGGGCTTAATGAGAGTTTTAAGATGGTTCACAGCAACATCTTGATGATGACCCCTCTGCTGAATGTGCGCCAGGCATATTCACTTATTATTCAGAAAGAAACACAACATCGTTTATCTTCTGAAGTTACTGACAATTTTTCCATTGCAACATCCATACAAAGTGCAGGAAATAATTCTTCAAAGAAAGGCAAATTTTGTGATCACTGTTCTCGGCCAGGTCACACAATTGAGGAGTGCACGACTTTAAAATATCACTGAAAATTTTGTGATAAAAAAGGACACACTGAGGACAGATGCAGGCAAAAGAAATTACAGCAGGACGTTAAAGGGAATTCTCGCAAGACTGTCAATGCAGTCGATTCCCAGAGCAACTGACGTCAATTGTGGCAACATCGTTGGTCTTGGCTTCATAGTAGATCAGATTCAACAGTTGGCTTATGATGTTGCTTCCCTAAATCAAAGCTTGAACTCCGGTAATAATGATGTGTTCGTTCATGCTGCAGGTCTGTTTATACACTCTCAAAATGTTTCCATTAATTCTGCTATCACAAAGCCTTGGATCTTGGACAGTGGCGCAACAGACTACATCACCTTTGATCGTACATTATTTTCACTCACTACACCACCCACTGTCTCGTCCGTCAATTTACCCACATGCACCACAGCATGAATAACATCCACTGGCACTATTCCTTTTACCCCACAAATTACACTAGATAATGTGTTGTGTGTCCCTAACTTTAATTTAAATCTTATATCAGTAAGCAAATTGACCACTGATCTTAACTGTTGTGTCACCTTTTTTCCCCATGGTTGCCTTTTGCAGGATCTGGCTTCGGGGAGGATGATTAGCTTGGGTAAACAACATGATGGCTTGTACTACGTCACTCCTTCAATAAAACCAACTCCCTGTACCTTTCACGTCACACACACTTCTGATGTATGGCATAAAAGACTCCGCCACCCTTCGGCAGAGCGCTTTAAATTGTTTTCTTCCATTTTACCCAATAAAAGTGTAGTTCCTACAAATAAATGTGACATCTGTCCGTTAGCAAAACAAACACGTTTGCCTTTTCCTTCCAGCACAATCAATACAAATGCTGCTTTTGATCTCTTGCATTGTGATACGGGTGCACTTTTTCTTCTCACCATAGTCGATGACTACACATGCTGCACGTGGGTGTTTTTAATGAAGAAAAAATCAGAGACTTCTCAATTACTCAAATCCTTTATCACCTATGCATACACTCAATTTAATTCATTTGTCAAAGCTATCCGAGTTGATAATGGGCTCGAATTTTATTCCATGCGAGATTTCTTTATGCAAAATGGCATTAAATACTAGTGTACATGCGTTTACACACCACAACAAAATGGTGTCGTGGAACACAAGCATCGTCATCTTCTCACCGTTGCTCGCTCACTACTATTTCAAGCTTATTTACCTTTTCAATTCTGGGGTGATTGTGTTCTCACTTCTGCCTACCTAATTAACCGCACTTTTTCTTCTCACCATAAATCAGAGACTTCTCAATTACTCAAATCCTTTATCACCTATGTATGCACTCAATTTACGGGTGCACGTTTTCTTTTCACCATAGTCGATGACTACACACGCTGCACTTTGGTGTTTTTAATGAAGAATAAATCAGAGACTTCTCAATTACTCAAATCCTTTATGACCTATGCATACACTCAATTTAATTCATTTGTCAAAGCTATCCGAGTTAATAATAGGCTCGAATTTTATTCCATGCGAGATTTCTTTATGCAAAATGGCATTAAATACCAGCGTACATGCGTTTACACACCGTAACAAAATGGTGTCGTGGAACACAAGCATCGTCATCTTCTCACCGTTGCCTGCTCACTACTATTTCAAGCACAATTACCTTGTCAATTTTGGGGTGATTGTGTTCTCACTTCTGCCTACCTAATTAACCGCACTCCCACACCTCTTCTTGCCAATAAAACTCCCTACGAGCTACTCTACCACCAACCGCCATCTCTCCATCACTTGAAAGTATTCGGTTGCCTCTACTATGCTACCGTCGTCCAACCCCTTCAAAAATTCGACTGTCGTGCCCGAAGATGCATTTTTTTCGGCTATCCCATTAACCAAAAAGGGTATAAACTCTTTGATCTTTCATCCACACATTCTTCATCAGCTGTGATGTCACTTTTCACGAAGATACTTTCCCATATTCCATTCCCTCACTGCCAGACTCGCCTACATCTTCGGCTACGTTGCATTCTCCCGTCTTGGACGACGATATGCCCCTTCTACTTCTCCTACCTCATCACCGTCTCCTGTCACCCCCTCT
>JANIIA010000004.1:16936073-16951346 GCA_027478495.1 Erythroxylum alaternifolium | reverse complement strand
ATAGAGAGAAAAACCAGAGCAAATCAAATGCTCTGAAGTTAGGAAATATTCCTAAAGGGTTGGTGAGTGACAAAATAATGAGGTTAGTATTTATTAAATTGAGAAACACCTTGTGAGCCACTATTTTGGTTTTATCTCTATATATTTACTGTTTATAATAGTGAAAGAAATATTCTAAGTTTTTGTCTGTAGACGTAGCCTAAAGTTAAAGGTGAATTACGTTAAATATTTTGTGTCCATTTTACTCATTTTATTTTTCTTTTTACAAAATACACCCGCTGCGCCTAACAAGCTTCACCTTCCAAAAGTCGTATTACGTAAACACAGAACCATTGAGTGTGTAGGGTTACAGAATTGGCCCACCATAAGTACTTGTATCAGCTGGGATTTTGGTCTTCGTCAATCATATTTCAAGATGGTCGTGCACTTAACACAGTTTTTGCATACGCGTGAACATTGGGGCCGCGTTATGATATTGGCTGGAGGATTACATCTTAGACCTGTAACCTTTGGCATTACGACACATGCATAAGTAGCAGAACCTGATATTGATTTCTATCAAAATTGAAAACTGTATTTCTGCTACACAAAACTATGATAACTAACACTAAATAGGAAGATCATCATTCATCTAGCAACTTGAATGTCTTGTTTGTGTCCCACAACACTCTCATTACCCCGATCTTTGTTTCAGCCTCATCAAATGAGGTGCCTGTGGGTTCAGATGGATGCGGAAGCCTCGCCCACCTCTCCGTCTTAAGCTCAGTAACATCCACAACATATGTCCCTGATTCTTCCAAGCTGTGACCATACCACTTTCCTTGAACCTGATACAACTTTCCCCTGCCAACCTCTTCTCCCTTCCCACTTACAAGCACAACATAAAGGCCTGGCTTGCATGAAAAAGTTTGTGCACCACCCATGCAGATGAATTTTGATGCAGTAGTTTCAACATTGCCAATTCTTGCAGTGCTTTGAAGGATTATTGCATGTGATGGCACGCTATTATCACTGGGACTCACAGGTGAGTCACGGGTATACCTCAGTGCTTGCCTTTCCAATATAACAGGGCTAACCTCCACTGGTTCACGGACATCCTTTCCTGCACGTGCTAGTCTTGCTTTCCGGTTGTTGAGCCTGTGGTGATACATCATGAAGGCACAAGTTTATTAGCTAGCAAATAGGTCAAAATCATTATTTACTCCCAGCAAATTTTTATTTCAATAATCCCGTGCTTCTATCATCATTTCTAAACATCGTGATTCTGACCTCTTCCCCTGAGATTAACTATTTGGGAGTTACGTACCTCCTTGAACTCTTTCAAGAAAAAAACGTTCTATTTTTCATGCATATCCCATTAATGCTGCATTTGATTGCCAAGTATCTAAAAGAGAACTCGAAAGAACTTCAACCAGGAAAAGAAACTCAGCAAATTAAAGCAAAGGAGGGGCATTTTTAGCCACAAAATGTAAAATCATTGGAAGGATGATTCTGCCTTACCAATTTTTTAGCTGTGATGATGTAACTAAAGAACCCTGAGAAAATAAAGAGATACAAGCATACTAGGTCAAAATGTGTCTCCAACTGTGCAGAAAATGATTCAGCTATATTATGTATGGTCCATTGTGCAATTACTTACGTATGTACTTAATTTATGAGCCCATGACTGTAGAGAAGCTGCATTTCGCTGCATTTCAGGTTCATCTATCAGGGCTTTTTCAACTAGTGTCATTTGATATTCACTCATTATGGTTCGTTTCCTTTTTCTTGGCTGTTTTTCTTCAAATTGGATGGTTTCAACCTTTTCAACTTCTTGAACTCCTTTAACATGACTTTCTTTAACTTGCTCACTTGATTTTGAGAAGTCACCATTGACTGTTTGACCAACACAAGTCTTTCCTCTAGTGGAACTTGTATCTGAACCACTCGTATCAATATTCTGAACATCCTTTTCAATCTCTAGTAAATCACCAGATTTAGCATTATCGTCCCTCATCACATAGTCACCTTGATTCATATGTTCAGCTTTCCAGCTTAGCTGTTCCTCTTTTTGAATAGTGGAATTCTCTGATGTTTCCTCTTTCAGATCCCCATATTGAATGCTAATATCAGGATGTTCTTTCCATGGTAAAGATGATGAGCAAACTCCAATACTTTGAGCTTCCTACAAGAATCAGATCCTATGATTAAAGCAACGGGATACATGGTGAAATAAATTGAATACTTTTCTTAAATTAGCTGTGTACATTATTCTCAATTTTAGCCCTGAAACGCATTAAGACTACCCACTCTTACAAGTTGGAACAGTCTGAAAATCCAGGTATTAATACAACAAGTGCATCCATGACATAAATTTGAGTTTCTGTCCAAATTTTGTCAATCCTAACTCAATCTATTGGAGCCACTAAGATTTTCATCCGAGTTTTAACATCAAATGCCAGCATCATCTTTTGATGAATACACCGAAATGAATTGGCATTCACCAGATGATATTCCCTAAACCTTAGAGAATCTATCCAATTATATTGACGTCTCAAAATTATTTTCCTGATTATGCCCCAGCAGCACAACTTGAGCCATTTTACATTCAACATAGAAAAGAGCAAGAAAATTGACACAGTTGCAAATCAATGAAAAACTAAAATAACAATCCCAAGACAAGAATCTCACTTGAGCTTGAATTTCTTCAAAATCAGCAGGATTTATCTGCGACTGTAATTGGTTAAAGAATACTCTGCAACAAGAAAGAAGAGAAAATAGTATACTAAGTAGTGAGAATCACAAAAGATATATGACAGGGAAATTAAGCACACTTTTAACTCTCGGAAGACAGAAAGCTCTCCATGACGATAAAACAATCTGAAGAGAATTTGCATAACATGGACTAATTATCCATTGCCAACAGGCATCAACAGATTATTGCAAATTATAGAAGTTATTGGTCGTAAACTCTAATCACATTTAATCAGAAGCAATGGCTAAATGACACGGAGATACCTATGAAATGCAACTATATAAGATACTCTTTTTTAACAAAATATTTTAAAAGATCGTGAAAAAGGAATCCAAGAAACAGCAAACCATGTTTGCAAAGTCATCGTGTTGCTTAACGAGATCTTAAAATCTCATAAAAGGGGAAACTTAACAGAAATAGAACTTCTAAATAACAACTCTGCATAATTGTTTACTAGCTCATGAAGCATCATATTCACACAAGACGTTTCAAAGTCATCCACTATGTCTAAATTTCTTCACCAAGTAATGTGTGCTCTATCATACATAACCAGCCTTCATATTCTGTCAAAAATGTAGTCTGATCTACCTTGCTCTTTATAAAATTTTAAAAAAAATACAATTGCACATAATAAAGAATATGTTGAGTTTGGTTCACCTTAGTAGCTGCACATCCTCCTCAGTCAAAAAGTTAGGTATTAAAGATTCTGAATGACTTAATAGTGAACCTGTATATGAAGTTATTCATCAGAACCAGAATTTAAAATTACATTTACTAGAGAATCATCAGTTACTGATGCTTACGCAAATTTCTGCAAACATTAGCAACTTTTTGAACACCAGAAGGAAAACGAAACCCAGGCAATGATTTAGACGGATCCATCCTCATACACTCAAGGAACTTGTTAAGGAAGAGGTTTCTTTCCTGCTCTGTGGATTAGAGAAAAAGGTTTACTACATTGGTTAAGCCATATGCAGTATAATAGCAATAGTAGATTATCATTGGAAGAGGTGACCTTCACAGATGTTGGGCACAAAACAATGGAGGTTGGCAATTACTTTTACAAACAATGAAGTCCTTTGATGAGCATAAGTAGCTTGGGGCATATTACTTGGAATTAAAGTAATTTCCAGATTTATTGTGCTAAATGTGTTCAATGCAGAAACTGTTTCCAAACCCCATCCAGCTGCTGCAAATGTATCAAATTCCAGGGTAGCATCGTCCTCTCTTGGTGGAATTTCAGAAGAGCACCAAATGGATAGAAAATCTCCATGAGGGAGAAGAAATATTGTGCTTAGAACTGAAGTCTGAAGATGCATCATACAAGAGAATAAAAAAGAAGTTAGTTTTTCGTTCAAGATGGATATTAGCTGAAGCATTAAATTAGTTGTTTCTAAAAGAATGACGCAACAACCAATTTGATGACCAATTACTGTTTCCAATAAAGTTGAGATATGTTTTGTTCATGTTTTCTTCAAAAAGTCATTGCACCATACAGCCAAAAGTAGGATCATATAACTAGGCAAACATGCAGCATATTCCAATAACAGCTTACAAAATGAGTCATAATGTAAGATCGGAAATTTGAATCATCTGACAACATGTCAGCCAGACGCATTGCATTGAGTTGCAGAAGGCCCATTGGGAAACTTTTTTCAGGGCAAGCAGGATGGTGCTTAAGATCTTTAGTAACTGCATCCTTCAATAGTTCAAGAACCTACATCACAACAATGATATTAGCAACAACCACTTTGCCAGTAAAATCAGGGCGAAAACTTACAAAGTCAATCAAAGAAACAAATGGTCTTCACAAATTAGTAATAATAGTCAAGATATCTTCAACAAAAATGCCCTTTCAGAAAATGAGCTTTTTGCAAAATATTATATATACTCCAATCTTTATCTTTTCGATAAAGATTTTAAGTTTATCAACTAATGTTGGAGTTCTAAACTAACAGACAGATATTAACTTTTTATCAGCTCTCATATTCTTTAATGTCAAACTTCTTTTATTCTCTTGATGGGAAAACTGGCCACAGGAGATAATAGAGATTACTATGGATAGTGTGAATTTGTTGAAGAATTTTGGTGCAGCTGCTGCATGAAGTAACTAAAAGAAATTTAAACCACAACAGTCTTGCCTCAACAGAAAAAGCAAAGTTGCTATATTGCAAATAATTTTTTTCTTTACAGCATCAGGATAAGGAACAGATACTAACCTCTAATGCAACAGACTTTGCTAAATCAAGACTTTTCTCAGAGCTTGCAACTTCATCAAGATAAGAAGTGCTTTCTACTTCACACAGATGCAATAGCTGCATAAAGGATAAAATGAACAGACTCGAATAAAACAGGAAAACACATAGGATCATCGATAGGAAGACATAGGAGACCCAAATAAACCATATCACTGGGAGTAGTAAGACTTACAATTGATAGTACTTTAGCTTTCAGCCTAGATATTGCAGCAACAACTTTAGAAGACTCTAAAACTGGAGGTTCTTTGTTTAACTTCAAGATTGACTGGGCTAGAAAAAGGATTCCACCCTTTCTACATAGTTCCTGAAGTGGCATGAAAACCAGATACTTGTAGCAATATAATAAAGGATATGCATGCATCATCTTCAGTCAAAAGCAAACAAAATGGGAAGTATTGCATTTGATGTCTTTCGAATAGGTATTTATGACACAATAAGAAGAAAATTAATTCTATGTACCTTGTTGCTAAGTAGGTGCTCCCTAAATATTTTTTGTTGACACATTGACTGAAGAAACTGTAAAGAGGCTTCACATTGTTGACACATATAATTGATTATTTGTTCAGATGTCGGGCTTGATTTTATCGGAAGGACTGTGTTGTGAGCTGACAGCTTCAAGTCAAGAAACTTAATGGCTACATTAACTGCTCCAAAAGCTGAATCCGTAAATATCTCAACCTATGAGGGAAACTTTATGATCAGAGAGCCTATATTTCAAGCATGCAGAAATTGAATGCAAAATACTACCACAAGCTTCATTGCATATAGTCAAATATTGGAAGGACAATTAAAACAAAGATGACCTTGAAATCAAAGGAGCATCTCTTACTCATTTCTCCTAATTTACATTTTAAAATAATCAAGGAGGGCGTACCTTGGGGTGTGCAAGCAATACAGGAACAAGATCTTGAAAGTGTGAAGATAAACAAGATGTAAATAGGTATAGACTGCTTGCTACTAGCGCAGAATGAAGAAGGAGCAAGGAGCTTGAATTGTTGTCTTCCTGCATAATGTGAAGAAGTCCTCATAAAATGAAGAATATGTGACGTAAACTCCAAACTGAACAGAAAGAAAATGGTTACCGGTCTGAATCCGCCAAGAACAATCAGTAAATAAAACACCATATCCAGCAGCTGTTCTTGCAATTTCAACTCATTAAGCAATATCTATATAATTAAAAAAAACATAAAAGAAATGAGAAAAATGTTCTACTCTTAAGATACCAGTGAAAAAACCTTTTGAAACATAGATCTCTATATTAGGTAACAGGCATTAGAAGTTCATAATGCAGTATGTTGTACATCCCCTCACCTGTATGCAGCTTGCAAATGTTTGAACCACGGACTCCTAGACGATGACGGGCTTATCTTCAACATTCCCATATTCAAACAGTTCACAAAGCATGTCAAAAGTTTTCTATTTCTTTTTCTTTTAACTTATTTCATGATAATTTAAAGACCTTACTGCTAAAAGTCATAAATACGACAAGATGAAAAGTAGACAAAAAGCAAACTTAAATAGGGATCATTAAAATGGCAACAGATAAAGAGCAAAAAACTGCTACTACCTAAACGGACAATCCTAAGATCCTCTAACATAAGGAGAGATACAGGAATATAAAGCCCAAGAGAAAAAAATTAAGCAAGGATAACTGGACTAACCTGCTCAAGTTTAGTATGTCGTGGTGCTAAGTCCAACAAGGTATGCAAAAGGCGAAGCCCATATAGTGCATGTCTTAATCTTGATTCATCTCTGCCACATTTAAGCAGAACTGCAATAAGATGCAATGGCAGAGAACCTGCAAGTTTTTCAACATCGATCTGAAAAAATAACAGAATTAAGAGAAAAGAATGTGGCGCATTGGAGACCATAAGCAATGATAAGAATGGATTTCTGACCTCTATTGTGCATCCAGTTTCAGAATGCAAGTGAATAGAAAAATTTCCAGAGTCCCTAAGCAATTTACTAAGCTCCTGCGAACTTAGCCCATGCAGCTCTTTTATGGCTGAATTTAAGTCAATGATCTGTTCATTTACATATGTATATTTGTTAGAAAGAGAAAAAGAACAAGGACAGGATAACAAAATAAAACACCAATTGGAAGAAATAAAAAGCAAAGTGACAGTTGAATTATTGAATACTAAAATAAAGAATGACAAGTGAAACTCAGAATCTCATATAGCCAACTTTCAGTAGCAAAGTAACTGACCTGTTCAGCCATACAAGATGGATCTTCCACACCAAGCCTCAACCTACAGCCACTAGAAACTTCACATTAGGAAATGCACAATTACAACAGTGTAACAAGGTTCAAGAATGTAAAATACTGATGTATGTTGCATAACTGCTTAGACATCCGCAGGAATTCAATTAGTCAAAGGCTGAAAGCAGCATGATACGGTTCATAGGTGGACTAAACACATGGGAACAATTGATATTTGTCATCTTTGTGTGTACATACACCTAAAAGACCAAATTGCAGGAATAGTTTGACTAAATTTTGACACTAAAGCAATATGCAACACAATACCACCCTAATTTGAGAAGAAAATGAAACTGTGATTAATAGAGTATTTAAAACAAACTGCGACACACAATGCTTCCAGTAGAAAATGAAAAAATTCCGAATAAAAAAATGTGGATAATTGATTTCATGCAGCTTATTAAACCTAACTTTTTTTCAGTATTTTAAGACACTTATCAAATCAGACCTATTTAACTTAACAGTTAAAGAAAATGTTTGCAAGCCAGTGCCTAGTGGGAATTTTTTTTAAAATCTAAAACAGTACTACTTTTTGTAATTGAGTTCTCACAAGTAATAGCGTATATGCTAATTAAATACTATTTTTGCTTTTTTTATCTTACAAATGAAAACTATCACTAACATTTACATTATTATGTTTGCAACAACTGTTGGTGTTTCTAGCTTTCCTTTCCCTAGCTACATGGGCATTTGGCTTGTATAATGAGGAGAAGTACTGCCATAACTTTTGATAATTAATGCATCAACAACTACGGAAGTTGGCTAACAGTTTGTAGTTCACATTAAGTTTCCTAGCCCCAGATAAAGAAAGACTTGATCTTATGCACCAAACAATAAAAAGAATGGACCTTAGTTGAGTAATTTTCTTTTTCAGCGCAAAACTTGGAAGCTTGCTCTTGAAGATTCAAAGTAACAAAATATTAACACAATTACTAAGCGAAGACAGGATTGGAACATAAGAAATAAAGCACTAAGTTATTTTGACCCATACAAGGTGCCATATCATAGCTCGAGCACTCTTGTTCCCACAATTTTCTATCAGAAAGACATATTTGAGAATTTTCCGCAAAAGACATGTGGACCATGTTCACAAATTGATCATTCAAGTAGTTACGTGGAAATCATGCAAAATAAATACGAATCGAGCACTTGACACTAACGTGTGTGCTTATAATTACAACCAAGCGCATCCTAAAAGAAAAAGTAATTTGGCAATGAAAATGGGTTTACTTTGGTAAAACCCCAAAGCTATTAAACTCAACCAGAGCTTGCCTAACTCGATTTGTTGCATTATTTACACAAGCTGGTAGCATTGACACCAAAACACGAGGAAAGTACTTTGAAAAAAACGAAGCAAATGAGGGTTTTTTAAGTGAAGATGTGAACTTTAATAGAAAAGGTCTAATTTCGCGGTAAGACCTTTAACAACCACTGTTTATAAATGTCCTCTAAAGTAAACCTTTCGAATACCCAAAAAAATGTAAAGGAAGTCGTGAGAAACAAAAACTTCCCCAGTTATCAAAACAAGTCCGAAAATTTAGGGTTTAAAACAAGCACGAATTGATCATTGAAACCCTAACCGCCGGTGTGCAACCGGAGACCAACTATAGAAACCAATAGTGCACGATATCAAGCACAAGAAGCTACAAAAGAATCAGAGTACAAAGGACTAACCTTGAAACGGAGTTGGTGAGCTTCATAAACGAGATTTCAGCGCCAAACTGTAGAAGGATACAAAACACACAAATTCGCGGGACTTTTAAATTTTGCTATCACAGCTTGCGATGTGAGATATCGAGCGTACATGATTGAATGGAAAAGCTATGTCGTAGGCTGGCTGTTTTGAGTTTTGATAGTGACTGAGTGTCGGTCTCCTTCAAACAGAAAAAGCTTGTTTGGGTTTACTCAACTTTTCATAAAAAGTGAAGATGTTCGAAATTTGTTTCAGATTTTGTGCGGCTTATTATCAATGTGCTTACTGAAACGGTAACTAATTTGCTGGTTCTATTTTTATTTTTTTAATTCTAATTTTTAATTTTTTGTTTTATATTATTTTTAAATAAATACCAAAAAAATTATCTGATAATATTAATGTAGTTATATTTTTATCACAAATAATTACATATTTTTAATTAAATAAATTATTTAATCTGTTATATAATATTTATTAACAAATTATTAATAAAATTATGTTATTTTAATTAAATAAATAATTTAAAAATTAAAATTTATTTATAAATTAATAGTTATTTGAAATATATTTTAATTATTAAATCAAATTTTATTTGAATATTTATATATTTTAAATTTAATTATATTTATTAATATTATTAAAATTTAATTACATATAATTTAATTATAAAAATTAAATAATATATATTTAAATGATATTAAATCAGATTATGAAAAAAATAAAACAGGAAACAAATACTACTTTTTATGGATTTCATAATTTTTGAAAACTGAAAGAAACCAAAACCAAAAACAGAAACTAAAAATTCAAACAAACATTTTTTTTTTTACTAAATTTGAAAACAGAAACAGAAAACCAAAAAAATATATAGAAACAAACACCCCTTAGTTATCAAACTTTCATTTCTGAAGTCAACAAAGCCTCAAACCTATATAAATGTTTTATCAAACACAAGCAGGTCAATCTCAGCTTTACATTATACATTTTTGGATAAAGAATATAGCCTGATGAATATCCAAAAAATAGTCGTATGTATCAATGAGCCATAGCATACTTAAGTCTAATTATCAAGCTTTCATTTCCCAAGTCAAAAACCTATCTAAATGTTTGTTACACACCAGTAGGTAAACTCTCAGCTTTACATTATACATAAAGCATGATCTCTCTAGGCCACATCTCCATCAAATAAACAAGGATAAGAAATTGAATTAAATAAACTAAAACAGTAAAACAAAGCTTTGGATCATTGAGGATGGCCACTACAAGCATCAGTAACTAAAATGCACTACCAGATGAAAACAGCAAATTTTGATTGGGAGGCTTTCATATAATAACCTAGGGAACCCGTGAATCAAAAAGGTGTGCATAAAAACTTTCATGCTAAAAAAGTTTAATAGATAACAAGAGTTACCTATGGAAGAGTAGCAGGAGGAGAAGAAAGATCAGAGAGATTGATAAGGTAACCAACAACAGTATCATGATAGCACCCTTCCACCTGCACGAACAGTTTCATCTCAGTATCCAATCTACGTTCATGCAGTCAGATAATATATAATTGTAAACCTATTGGAAGGTGGATAATTTAGTACATCACCACTTCCATCATTTTTTCCCTTTCAGTTTTTTGATATTAGTTTGCCATCAAACACATTTGACATAGGAAGAGAAAAAGTCTCTAGAAAACATGAATGAACTCAAAGGCTTCATACCAAACCCTTGTGATGCTAGTCTTCACGTATTCAATGTATAAGATGCCAGTCCATAAGCACAATGCTGTTTCTTCCCATATGTACCACCTAAAGTATCACAATGAGAAAAGAAGGGAAACCAGGACACAATAACATAAATATCATAAATTAGTTAAATCAGCATAAAAGAATATTGAAAGAATAATTCACCAGAAACGACAATGATTTTTCAGGCCAATGCAAGTTCCAAGCCAAACGCAATGATGATCAAACTGAAGCACACACTTATCGCAATCATGGCAATGCTTTGTTCGTGGAGGCTGAAATCACAGCATTAAAAGTACGAATGATTTCATATAAGGGGAATAGTTATTTAAGAAACAGCAGAAATACATGTTTTATTGCTCATAACATATCTTTCATTCAGAAACACAATTGAGAGACTATAATAAAATATCAATCAATAAATAGTCAAAATAAGGTTTGTAAAAGGTTTAACTCAAGACACCCAATTTCTATGGTGCTTTACACCACAGCAGTTCTCAACACTACAGTGCACCTTAATCCAAGAAGTTAACATTTCTGAGAAAACTTACTGCATCTAATTACTAAACTTGTCCACAGCTTATCACTACCATGTGTGCAGGTTTTTATGTGTTTGTTGCTGTTTTACAAGTTGGACAGGGCATTATGAAATGAAATTTTGGTTCTTTTTATTGATGATCAAGTCATAGTGATCGATCATAGTCACCATTTTCACACATCTTCCATATAGCTTGATAACAATGACAACGTAATCAAGGAAAAGAATGAAGGTATATCATGCACATTTGTGCTTCTGTGCTTGGCAACCAAGAAAAGGGTGCTAGCACCATTGATTTTTTTTTCTCCTTTTTCTCTTTCTGTGGGGAATTGGGTCCAAGCACAGCCTTAGCAAGCCATTCCATTTAGGGCAAGATTTAGCAATCCTATAGTTATAGAAGTGTGAAATGCATATTCAACAAGAACCAGGAATCCTACCACAAACAATAAGCAATGATCTTCATTTGTAGAAGATTAATGAATTACGAATGCAGCCACTAGCAGTTCTCGGCATTTTAGTGGTTGTAAGAAAATTTTGGTCCATGCATCTGGGTGCATTACACAATGCAGGAATGAATTCATACTATATAAATACCTGTTCAGCATTGCAATAGGTGCATGTCAAACTTCTGCAAGACCAAGAGAAAGCAATAAATAGCCAGTTTGAATGCCCAATGACTTATTTTAATTTAAGCCTATTAAAAACATGAAATAAAAATAAAGAAAGAAACAATAACGCTCTTCCACTGCACAATTTACACCAAGTCACCCTTCAATGTAGGTGATACCTATTTATGTTTAGCCAAGCAGTTAAATATTTTCTGAAAATTCTCTAATTGTTTTTAAAACTGTGGAAATTAGCTTTTACACTAAGCAAATTCCAGAGAACAGAAGCAGCCATCATATTAGCAAACTTGTCAACGTAGAGCAATGTGGATAACCATCTAATAATTATGCCTTGAGAATCCAGATTAAAGCCAACAGTCGGAAAGATGTTACTTCTGGAGAGCAGGATCACGTCCCCGAACCTGATTCACTGAAGATGGTGCCTTTAGACCAAGTTTACAAATGCTTTGTCCATAGGTAGGATTATCTTTTGTTCCCATAATAAAGAGTCTGTTAGTTTGTCAGTAGATTTGGTTTCAAGATTGTCTTGTATCCTTTAGATGGGAATGCAGAAAAATAATAAGACGGGCTTTTATTCACTCGAAACAGTCAACATATTGAGATTCAGAGTTTTATCTTAACGAGCTCTATTCTGTTCTACTTAACAATATAGGTAGACAAGGAGGGAAGTCTTCTAGGCCCAATATACAGGCAGAGCTACTAGGGGAATTTCACTACAAGGTCCTGTAACCAGATCCAGAACAATGGACCACAACAAAATAATATTGAAAAAAAGGCTTCAACCATCAACTGTAAGTGCTTGGGTACCTTACAGATGTACCAGGGGGGTACAAGTCCAATACAAGCTTTGTCCAAGACATTAAACTACTTCCCGTAATATCTCTTCCAGGCTGATTCTGATCCACATCTATGATAAGGCATCTGCTCTTGCTTGAAGCAGGCTGTCTTTGCAAGCATAGAAAAACCCAATAGTTAGGGACACTATTCGCACTAACTTAAATTCGTCACTATTGAATGTTAATACCTCTTATTTGTTATGAATTGATCTCTTAAAATAATAACTCCAAAACTAGGCCTTACTTTGAGATCGTTGTTGACTTTCTAAGTGCATTGCTTTCATTCAAAGCCCTCATTGCATCAAGAACATAACTGAAGTAAAACATTAGGCAAGCAAGCATGCCACGCAATTAAAAAACGTAAAACATATGAGCTGCAAGCGTGGTATATCCAATAATGAAGAGGCAAAAACTGGATTGAAATTTACCCAGGAGAAGAACCAGATGTAGCAAAGTACTGAACTAGTGTTGCAGAAAATAATAACAAGTATACAGCAGTGTACCTGAGAGAAATGGAAATGTTAAACTACACTAATCAAGGTTCAAACATGTTGCAAGCTCAAGTTCAGGTGATGATAAAATATGGTATGGCATCACAAAAAACTTTGGGGAAGTGGAAAAGAAAAGGATAAAGTAACACATCTTGATTGTTAACTCTAAAAGCCAAAAGAAGCGAAGCATAGAACGCGTTTTGATATATGTATGTTGATTGGTTCAGTTATACCTTAGCAATTTTTTGTGTGCAATAGGAAAAAGAGACCAGTTCTCCTTAATTCTTTCTCCTAATAGACTATGGTGTTTTTGGTTAAAACATGCAAGTCCCCAATGGCAATTTTAACAAAGTTAATCAAGTGACTCTAATTCCTCTGATAAAAGCACATATGTATTTGTGCTTATAATTTGATCAGCCCTCATAGGAAGTTCTTCGAGAGATACGAGGCTAACCATTTGCTTCCAATATACAATAAATGAAAGATTTAAGTATAACAAAGATTCATTCCATTTCTCCTTCAATTGGCCGAAACC
The DNA here is from genome assembly GCA_027478495.1 of Erythroxylum alaternifolium. Classification (NCBI taxonomy): domain Eukaryota; kingdom Viridiplantae; phylum Streptophyta; class Magnoliopsida; order Malpighiales; family Erythroxylaceae; genus Erythroxylum; species Erythroxylum alaternifolium. Next base: position 16,937,639 of record JANIIA010000004.1, on the reverse strand, counting down.
TACCTCATCTTCCTAAAAGCAGTCAGTAGTTTGCCTCAAATTTGTAAGGTCTAGTAACTTTTTACAATGCGATACTCTTTGAAGACCCAATCCTAGTTCCTAGATAAAGTACTCATCTAATCCCCTCCTAATTCATTAACTCAAAATTACAGAAAGCAGTTAACACTTTATGTTTCCAACAACGAAAAGGTTACTCTCATGAAAAGAAAATACATTTCTCTAGATTCAATATCGAAGAACATAAATTTCAAACTTTTGCTTAGAAGATGATATAGTCATTGTTAGCATACCATGGCTCCTGCTTCGTTCTCTCTACCAATTCACTATCGAAAAGAAAGAGAATTCCTACATATACCACATGGAGAATCACCAATGCAGCTTTCAATCCCAACGACGATCTCCTCGCTATCATAAAACAACAAAGCAAAATGAACTAATTGCAAAGAAAGCTTGTGGAAGGATTACATTTGAAGACGGAAGTTCAAGTAATTTAAGTGAAAAGAAAAAGTAACCGATCTTCTCGCCAGATTTCTCAGGACCCAAACAGAAACCGTACCAGGATCCGCGAGGCACGGCACGGCACGGTAGCATCGATGCAGAGCTCGATTGCAGGCGTTTTGGCACATGCTCAGAATTGACATCGGAGCACAGTCATGAAATGGATTGACTATAAGAGGACGTTGGATACACTGAAATCAAGCCAAACCACCTCAAAACCGGTAAGGTTTCAAAATTTCTGGGAACTTACTTAGGAAAGTGTACTTGCCAAATAAAGAGAAGATTTTGCTTAGTCCAGAACCAGCTTGTGAGACAAACTCGTATGGGCAAGTAAAATCATTAATTTGCTTTGCTCATTGTAACAGTTGAAATGTTTTCCGACCTAATCAATCTAGATTCTATTTCACTTGATTTAAACTCTTTTCATAATTCAGGCCAGGCTGTTGTTTTGAAAATGTTTGGTCTTGACAGCATTGGCCCAATTTGTACAAAGCAATTTGATTTGATAAAAATCTGGATCAGAAAATTACTGATTTATAAGATGACATGAGAATCTTGTATATGATGTATGTAACACCCCACTCCCGCCGGACCCGAACCCGATATCGACAATGATACCCGAATTCGTGCCCCGTGAGAGTGGCGTGTCACATCACTTCACTAAACAAAAGTCGGTATATTTTATTTTATTTTTTTTACTTAAACTCTTTACACTTATCACTCATGTGGGCCCACTTTTTTCTTTTTAAAACATTTAACACTTTGTTTGTTTAAAAATCGAAAGCGAAACATATTACAACATAATGAAATCCACAAAAACTCTTATTAGCCACTTGGGCCCATTTTCAATGGAAATAATACAAATAGTTTCAATTTCTCAAAATTATTGCAAACTGAACTTTTTGATTACACGATTACAAATAATACAGTAATGTGCGGAAAATACAATAAAAGAAACAGACACAATGCAGACGCGAACTGATCCCGACCTCTTCTTTCCTCTCTCTTATGCATCAGATATACTCCCGTCGCCTAACGGGGTACTCTTCTGAGTCCTGAAAAATAATT
>JANIIA010000004.1:16910216-16927540 GCA_027478495.1 Erythroxylum alaternifolium | reverse complement strand
GCGAGATGAAATTGCTATGCAAATGTGGAGTGATTATATTATTTCTAATTGATTTACGTTTCTTTTTGTAAATGATATTACTATTATGTTATTTTCAAGAATTATAGTATGATGGATAAATTTTATTGATTAGAATGACTGAATATAATTTCTAATTTATGTAATTTTATTATATAGAATTAATGTCTAAGTTTTTAATAATATTTGATTTACATATATTCTAATTTTAGCTACAATGATAATTAGTTAATTAAAAATATATTGTATTATATTTTAATTATTACACATAAGGGTATAATTACAAAAAAATAGAAACAGGATAATAAAACCAAACATGTTTTTGTTTTTAGTTTTTCATTGTAAATCTCAACCAAACAGATTTTTATTTTTTAGTTTTTATATTATAAATATCAACCAAACAGGTTTTTATTTTTTTAAGGAAAAAATAGAAACAAAAAACAGGAAACAGAAACCAAAAATAATAACAAAAAAACAGAAGTGAAACCAAACGGCCCCTTAATCTTTTAATTATAAACTAAACTTTAAAAAGTGGTTATTAAATATTCAAATATTTAATTTTTTCAAATCTAACACAACGTTAATATCACTATTAATGTTGTTGATATAACAAGTCACGTTAACCGTAATTTTAAACACATATAATGATGGATAAAATGAGATGTACATGTCAAATTATTGTTTAAAAAAATAATTAACATTAAGCAAAACAAAAATTTTAAAAACGAAAACCTAATCCAACTGAAATTAGGAATTGGATGTTCTACACCAGAAAGCCAATCTTAATTGATATTTATATTAGGAGATGAAAAATCATAGGAGGTAGTAGTTTCGCAAACTTTCCGAGTTGTTCCTAGCAAACAAATAAAATCAGAAAAATTAAAAAAACTAAAAATAAATCAACACTGAGATTTGTTAATGCAGTTCGACACACCTTGCCTATGTCTGCGGAGCCCTCACCTAACTTAATAACTTTCACCGAAGTACAATAGATTTATCCAAGGCTTTACTGAGCCGACACCACTCAACCCTTGACACTATCTCTTAACCTCCCTTCCCATGAAAGAATTTCACACCCAATAGTACGACCGTACTAACCTTAACAGAGGATTTTCTCAATCTTTAATAAAAGAACAATAAACAAATACCTCAAGTGATTAGAATAATAAGGAACAAAAAATAAATATACTTGAGATAGAAAAACAACTCCCCCAAATATGCTGCTTCATTAATGAAAGAACGGAAAGTTGTTCATCAAAAGATCTGCTGCGAAGCTTCAATATCTTCACTAAAAATCCTACGTACAAAAGCCAAAAAAACTTCTAAAATCAACAACGTTTCTTCACCGAAACATTAATCCAATAGAGTTGCAACATCCGCGACAACTGCTGAAGTTTTTCGCACAAACCCAACAACAAATACAGCAGCAAAAAGGAACAAGAATTTCTAGAATTTTTGCACACTAATGCCAAAAATGAAAACCACAAAATTAACACTCCATTGACGATGAACAGCCCAATAAAATCATGCAAACATCGTAGAAAAACCAGCTGTCAAAATCCTCACACTAAACACCAAAGAAGCTCTCAATGGTCGCTCAAAACAGATTGGAAAACACATAAGTGAAGAAGTTCCCGCAATAGAAACATACTCTCGCTGTCTGAGCCACTGTAGCACCACAACACTTGCCAGTGCACGGCAAAGTAGAGATGAGAGCTCTCCTAGTTAGTCACTGTCACTCACATTACGTGAAAAACCACACCACTTTCATGTAGGTTTTTAGAAAAGTGAATTAAATCACAATCAAACTTCCAACAATACCCTTTAGCCATCAACCAAATCTCTAGTCAAGATAGAGTTCTATCACATCTAAATATTATCCAACTAGTATTTGAATCCAAGATGATAAAAAAATGCCAAAATAAAATACTTAGATATATAACATATATACTAACAGGAGATACACCTTATATAGTACATGAGAATACAGGAATCCACGGTGGTTGATTGAGCGTAGACCTTAGAATGTTCGCTTTCTAATCCGTAATCTATCATCCACCTATACTCCAAATCCTCATCATGATCACACACAAAATTTGGAACCTCAATCTTTTTTCGTCTTACATGTTCCCATAGATAATCAAGTCTGTTGATGTTCTTAAGCTTGTCATATAGCTTACGAATTAATCAAAATTCAGAACTTTTATCATCCATCTTTAAGGGAAAGAGAGAACTAAATAGGAATGTCATTACTGCCAGTTGTTAAGAGGAGGCAACTGAAGGTGGCAAGGAAGAGCTTAGCTTGAAGGTCGGGGTGAACGAAGTAAACAACACGGAGATTGGCCTTGATGTCAAAAGGGATGACATTGTAAATTGATCGTAGAGTTGAGCTACCGAAGAAGTTGTTACTTCTTTAAACACCAGTGTGGAAGAAAATAATGTTCCTCAAATAAGTTGGGATGTAGTAGTAAACATCTAATTCTTAATTTCAGATGGGTTAGAGTTTTTTGTTTTCCATTATATTAATTAATTATTTACACAAAAATCTAACATGTACATCTCATTCTATATATTATCATACGTGTTTAAAATTACAGGCCACATCAGCAACGTTAATGGAGATACTAACGTTAGGCTAGATTTTAAACAAATTTAAAAGTTTGATTATTTAATTGTCACATTTTAAAGTCGACTTACAATGGCAAAATTGAGTAAAGTTTGAGATTTTTTGTAATTAAATCTTAATTTATTTATGGTGCAATATAGTATTAATATCAATTAATAATAAGTAGCATTTCAAGTAATTTTATACAAAATAATTCTTAATTTGTGCTCTATAAATTTTACTTTTATATCAAACATGCTTTAAAAATTATAATAATATAAAATTGATATAACAACTATCTCTTTATTTATATTAATATTACTTTTCACATATTTCACATATAAGCAATAGCCTAATTAAGAAAATGAGTTTAATTATCATGCATATAAAAACTAAAAATAATATAAAAGTACTTAAAATATTACAATTTATATCATATTGTAAAGAATAACTGCACCAAAACATCATATATTAAAAATAATATAAGTCCATGACTCCATAAGCATTACAAGAAGAGTTTGTGTCGAAGAATATAACAAAGTAAAAGTGAGACATGAAACAAAAACGCTTACAGTCAAAAGTTTTAATTTATATTACATATATAAAATTTAATGTATACATCAAATACAAGGGAAATTAAAAGAAAAAAAAGAACATCTAATGGCATATATGCTAAAATCACATGATTCATAAATTTCATTTGGTTCAAAATCCTCATCATCGAGAAAAATCTCATCGTCACCATTATTCAAATTTATTGCATCAAATGACATAACAATACTTTTCTATCCAAGATTATCTTTCAAGTCACTCTCATCTATTAAACTTGACTTTTCATTGCTAAAAAATCAATATGATCAAGGAAACTGGATCCATATAACTAATTGTTCTATTACGAGTCATAGTAAACAAATAAAGTTAAATTATTAATAAATTACAAGAAATTATACTTAACTAAATAATGATAATAACATGTATCTCTAGAAGCATTAAGTTATATAAAACAAAGATCCAATGGTTCAATCTTTTATGTTTCAATTTATTTCTTTTTTCGAATGGATGAACTTAAATGTTAAATGTACTTGAATTCCTTTCATACTTAATTGCACTTATACATTGACTCATAATTTGAATTACAAATCTTTATAATTTTGGAGCACCACTTCTGAGCTGGTCTCACTAAGTAACTGGAAGACAACAAAGTAACCTTATAAAAAATCTAAATAGACACTAAGATTTAAAAAAGTCCCAGTAGCAAACAACATATAGTAAAGTTACCTTTTCTATATTTCACTGATGACTACAAGATAAGGTGTATACAAAAAAGAGCTATTTTTCAAATTAACCTTGTTGCTTCCTTCACCCATTATTATCTTCTCATCACTTTCAATTGGACGAAATAATCTCACTAAAGACTCACAAACTTGAATAACAAATTGACATTGAGATCAAAATTCATGATTTTTAGGTACAATTTTAGAAACTTGTATTCTAACATTAGACCTGATATACTGAGATACAATCAACTTATTACATGTAAACATTTGTCTCAACTCATTCTTTATTATAAAAAATACCAAAGTGATAAGAAATTAGTTGTGAATCTTGTAATGGTAGGATGACACAAATTCCTACCTTTAGTGAAACTCTTTCCAATCAAATTTAGAAATACATAGTTATAGATAAACTTGATCATTTTTCTTGCCTTTACATCGTTTCATCATTGATAAGAAAGTATCTAGGATCTCCTATATTTTTTAATATCAATTCAATACAATGTGTAGCATAAGGAGTCTAATAAAAAGATTGATACTTGCTTTACAATCATTTTTTAGATGCTTTATAAGTATAATCATTTTTAGTGATAAACCATACAATATTTTTAAGCCCAAATTCATTCACAACATCATCAAATATTTGAAATAAAGTACCAACATTTCTAACAAGACAAGATGCACTAATTGACCTTAAAAACATTGTCCCCTTAGCAAAATAAACAAAAAAAATTGATAATAGGTTTATGCTTCTATTTTTCTAACCATCACATTTAATTGAACACCCAAAAGTTGCCAAGTCATTCTTGTTTCATCTAATTAACTTTTTCTTTCATAAATAGAACTACTCAGAAAATTACCTCTATAGATTTTTATCTAGATCATAAGCGAAAATAGCATCCACTATAGCTGATAATAATTAGACTAAACAGTATTAAATGATACATCTACATCATAGCCATTATCGTGTTCACATTATGACATGTTTCTTTATATTGTAAGGTACTAGGAATTAAAGGTTGAGTTTCAGAAGTTGTTCGTGGAGCAAAAAAGTAATACACATGTTTTCTTCTCTTCTTCACATTAAATGTAGCAATCTCTTCTTGTTCGGTAGGAATATCACTTTTAACATTTCTATTATCATCCTAACTATCACAAAAAGAACTTCCAATGCCAATATTATAATTTATTCTTTGCCTTTTATCTTTCTCACTTTGATAATATTCAAATAAAATTTTCATCTATCATTTTATGTTATGACTAACTTTTTTATAAGACTCCACATCACCTTTGATCCGAACTAAATGTTTCTTTACTCTAGTGATTCCCCCACCTTTTAAATGTTTATTACATCACCTTTTAAATGGTTATTCACTTCGGGAACGAATGTAGCATAAGCCCAAGGTAGATTATCGAATCATCATGAAGAGGTTGAATTATTACGAATACTTAAACTTCCCTCTATGTATTTGTAAAAATAAATAAATAAATGTCAAAATTAGATTAATAACTTCACATTCAAAATAAAATTTTTGTATATAACGTCATTACATAACTATAACATTTTAATAGACAATTATAAGTAAGTCCAGGTAGCTTCTATCTTACATCTTTATCTAGGTAATGCACATTGCAAAAGTGACTTTATTGTACAAGATAAAAAGAAAAGAATTACTTAAACATTTTATAATTTCACATTATATTGAGCAATGAATATACTCTTATAAATTAACACATGTTGTATATCCCATAGACTATTTTGTACTATGCATTTAACTACCCATTATAGCTATCATGTTAGAAATATTCCTTTCAAAAGTTTAATTTTTTGTATTTGTAATGTTATTTTCCAATGATGTCGATATAGAAATGCAAACATTTTATTGTTTTAACTTAGTTACATATATTAAATGATTTAATTATATACCAAATCTTATGCTTAAATGATTAATCATATATTTAAAACTTTTTCTATACAAGCAATAATTCATAGTAATTTTGATCTCATTTTCATGATTATAAGAGTAACAGATAACCTGAAAAATCAAATAAATAAGACTCCATGGCTTCATAAACCCATTTACAAAATTTTATATTGTCAATAATAGACGTATATATATTCAACAACACTATCTATTTCATAATTTTCCATAAATTCAACTTAGTTTTCACACTAAATTCACTTAAATTTTCCTTTACAAAACTACGTAATTAATTTAAACTTTATGGTGTGTAAACAACCCTAACCCAAGACATCATTATTAGAGGTTTATACCGTCACTGTAAGTCTCATGTTTCAACACGAGCAACAAAAGCACAAGCTTCAATCGAAACTAAATGTTCCTCGTTGGAAAGTTCTTTCTATTTTTGACTCAAACCATTCATAAATCAAAAGAGTCAAGACCTATAACTCACATTTAACAGAACAATAACAACTAAAAAAAAGAAAAGCAAGTAAAAACCTAAGACTGTCGGGTCGCAGGGAGAAGGTTATGGGACTATGGCGACTTGCAGGGGGAAGTCGGAATGTGGGGACGTGCGGTGGAGCTGGTGGAATGGTGCTGTGGCCCAAACTGGTGTAATGAATGGTTTGAAATTTGAGAATTAATTTGAAAACATAATACATCGTAAGGGTATTTATCGAACTTAAAATATTAATTAATTATGTATAGCCAAATATATATTTAAAAATTTGAAGGATAAATTATTGTTTTACGTATGTATTTTATTTCATTCATACTTTTTTTATTAATTATGTATTCTAAATAACTTGGAAATATTATTTCCAACTTTATATAAAACCTCACAAAGTCAAACTATAAATTTGAAAGTAAATGCAAGTTGCTAAAAACGGTTATTATAGTTAAGGCCTAGTTCCAAATCCCGAGTGAAACAAACAATGGAATGGAACTTCCTTTGTGGGGTTGCCAATTCGATACATTTTTATTTGTTTATTTGGATTGGCGCGTTACTTATGTCCTGAATCTGCATGCGCCCATTTTCATTTTCATGCGTACTCTTAGCTATGCACCAATTTGGTCAAGCTCCAATCGACCTCGCAAGGAAACGCTTCTCAACATGCTGCTATTGTTGTCTTCCAGTAAGCAAATATACGGTCCCCTTCTGGTCTCCCAAGTCATTCTCATCTATCTCTGCCACCAGAGCTACCAAATGGAACTCAACCACCAATGTTATCATCATCAACCCAACTCTGTTGATCATGGAGTCATGTTCTTCAATGAAGCTACTGAAGCAAATCCAAGCCCACATGACCCCAACCGGTCTCATTACGCACACCTTTCCTTGCAGCCGGGTCTTGGCTTTTTGTGCCCTCGCTGACGCTGGAGATATAAATCACGCCAGTGCTCTGTTTAGTCAATTTCAGAATCCCAATACGTATATGTGGAACACGATGATTAGAGGTTATGCTAAAGCCAAGTTGCCCATTTTGGGGTTCTCCTTTTTTCGCCAAATGGTTAGTCAACGGGTCGAACTGGATAGTAGAACCTTTATTTTTGTGCTTCAAACGTGCGAGCGGCTCTTGAGAGCTTTAGAGGGAAAATCGGTTCATTGTGCCATTTGGAAGATGGGTTTTGTTTCTTCTTTGTTGGTCCAGAATGGGTTGATCCATTTTTACAGCCTGCGTGCTTGTTTGGGGTTAGCCCGTCAAGTGTTCGATGAAACTTCTTTTAGAGACGTCGTTTCTTGGACGTCGATGATTGATGCTTATTCCCAGCACAACTGTTATAACGAGGCTTTGGAGCTTTTTAATTCCATGTTGTTTAGTGGGGTTGAACCAAACGAGGTCACTGTCATTGCTGTTCTTTCGGCTTGTTCACTGAAGGGTGATTTGAAAGTGGGAACGAGTATTAATGAATACGTGAGGAAGAGCAATCTAAATCGTAGCCTGAATTTGATGAATGCTACTTTGGATATGTATGTGAAATGTGGCTGCCTGATTGCTGCACGAGAGATTTTTGATGACATGTTAACTAAAGATGTGTTCTCATGGACTAGTATGGTTAACGGGTATGCTAAAAGTGGTAAGTTAGAAACGGCAAGAAAGTTTTTCAATGAGATGCCTGAGAGGAATGTAGTTTCTTGGAATGCAATGATTGCTGGTTATTCTCAATACAGCCAACCAAAGAAAGCTTTAGTGTTATTTGATGAAATGGTGGATGTAGGGTTGGTTCCAACAGAGAATACTTTAGTGTGTGTTCTCTCTGCATGTGGCCAATTGGGATACATGAACTTGGGGCAGTGGATACATCAATCCTACATAAGTCAGGAATGGAGTGAGATTAGTCTGATTTTGTCGAATGCACTTATAGATATGTATGCTAAATGTGGATTTGTAGATGTAGCTGCTAAAATTTTCAATAGCATGCTAGAGAGAAATTTGGTTTCCTGGAATTCCATAATTGCTGCTTATGCTGCTCATGGGTATAGTGAGCAAGCTATTATTGCTTTTGAGCAGATGGTAAATGGAGGAATTAAACCAGACGATATCACATTTGTTGGTTTATTGTGTGCTTGTAGTCACGGTGGGTTAGTCACTTATGGCAAAATCTATTTCAAGAACATGAAAGCAAGGTATAATGTAGAACCCAAGAGGGAACACTATGCTTGTATGATTGATTTACTGGGTCGAGGTGGACTCCTAAAAGATGCCTATGAATTGATAAAAGGGATGCCCATGGAGCCATGTGAAGCTGCTTGGGGTGCCCTTCTCAACGGTTGTAGGATGGTTGGGAACATTGAACTGGCTCAGCTTGCTGCTTATAAACTTCTACAATTAAATCCGGAGGATAGCGGGGTATATGTCCAGCTAGCAACTACCTGTGCTCATGGGGGAAGTTGGGCTGACGTGGGAATGGTTAGAAGTGTGATGAGAGATGGAAGGGTTAAGAAGATTCCCGGACATAGCTTGATAGAGGTTGAGGGTGAGTTTCATGAATTTTTTGCTAGTGATAAATCATGTCCAGAATCTGAGGGTATTTATAAAGCATTACAGGAGTTAGTTTCGCTATCCAAACTGAAAGACTATGTTGAAGTTGAATCTTCTTGCCACTATATCTGATCTTTGAATACACAGATGGTATCAGCAGGCCAATTTCTTACTGGGTAGTGTTACATTCTTCACATCTCTTAATGCTGAATGGAAGTGAAAACTCATCGCTTATTAATACCCTAATAGGAAGGGCAAGGAAAATGACCATTTAATGATCTTTTATACGGAGGGGGAAAGAGAAATCACTCTGGAGTCTGAACATGTTGGGTTCACTAAGTGGAAGGGCAAAGTATTCTCTTCTCTCAACACAAGAAGGATTCCTAACATCTTATCTTCAACAAGTTTTGGCGGTCGAGCTGATTTCCAGGATTATGGATGGTTTTCCTACCGGGAACATTTGGGGGCATCTTGCTGTTGCTGGTTAATAGGGCTGTAAACCAACAACAAAAAGGTTTTCTGATGGGACTTCTGCACTGTGGGTTTATTTAATAGCCCAATTCACAGAAATTCAATCAATGGACGACCTACCTCGGCCATATCAAGGACATAAAGTACAGGCTGTCTTCATACAATGAGCACCAAAACCCTATCAACATTTTTTTTGAAAAGAAAACTGTGACAACATTTCTAAAACACATGGGATAGAATTAGATAGAGCTTGGACTTGCCGTCCACAATGTTTGATGGAACTCAGTATAAGATTTCGAGGTTGACTTTAGATGGGTATGTGAAGTTTTTGATTATTCGAGAATGAAAATTACTCATTCTATGAAGTTTCCTGCTCCACTTATGTCGATTGCTTGCCTTTTCAGATGATTGCAGAACAAGGGCTATTGGTGCTTCAAATGGGATCATTTTTGCATGGAAGAGTAAGGTGAAGGAGGATGTGAAGGAGGGTGGATTGCGAGATTCAATGGGGTTGGTGAGTGTATAAGAGCCATAGAAACAGTTTTTGAGGTCAACGTATATCAGGTACTTTCATAGGAGTCGGCGAGAGAAGTCTAGTGAAGGGAACCATTTAATAATGAAACCAAAAGAAGGTGAAATTGGCAGAATGTGATAAGTTGTTGAAGAAGTTCAGGCATAAGGAAACTATGTTTCGGTGTTTGTGTGGGAAAAATGCAGAGAATGTTGTGGCTGTGATGGAGAGGTTGCTGGCAAGTAAGTTGCTGAAATGTGTGTCAAATTCAGAAGAGGAGGTGCTTGGATTGTTGTAGGAGTTCTTGCAAAGCAGCCGACTATGCAAGACGTTCTGATCTTTTGATTGGCTTAATGAGGAAGGTACCTGAAGTGCAGGCAGAGGATATTACACCTTCTGACGCTTTGAAGTGGCATATTAGAAATCTCATGCGTTAATTTGAGGAGGAGGAGATCAGGATCCAGCAATCATTGCAGGAGATTCAGGGCATAATTTCTCCTCCGTTAGAGGAATCGCTGGAAGAAGGTGAAGTTTTCTTCTGTTTTTTCTCTGCAAGGGGAAAAAATCTTTCTTTTTGAACACCTTTTGCAGGGAGAAGTTGACGAATTTGTATCATGAGAAGCTAATTATGAATTGCTTGGTCGGTGATTATGTAAAGCAGAAGTACTCCAAACAAGCTTCTGTATTTACAAGGCCTTGTGGCCGAGCAGTTATAGTGGAAACTTCTTCATTGGAAAAGGTATGGCTGCCTGACATTAATGAGCCATTGGGGCAGTAAACGTTTGAGAATGTTGTAACGTTTAAAACTTGAAAACGAAAAACGTTAAGTTGGATCATCAATTGCAAAAGGCATCAGTTGTGTGGTATAATTTCCCTCGAAAGTGTTAATTCGAATAGTCAAAAATTTGAAGGTGCGAATTCTTTGTTGCGAAATTAATTATTAGTAGTTTAGCAAGATTATCCAGGTTTTGTCGACATATTTTCAAGTTTGTGGGGTTTGTCTCATGCAGCAAAGACTAGTACCATTGGCTCTCCTACTTTTGCTCTAAGTTCAACCAGAATCTAGTTCCAGCTCTTTCTTACTTAGCATAATGAATTAGAAACGGTTATGTAAATACGAATTTTCAATTAGGTTTTGTGGTGTTTGTCAGCTAAAATTCCATTTGTTATGCAATGAGGGAAGACTTAGCTTTGGATCCGTCGCCCGCATTGCTAGTCCCCTCACTATGTTTCTCGTCTAAGACTCTAAAGTCCCTGCTCTTCATAAAAATTCCATAATTTTGGGCTCAAGGGCTCACAAACTCAACTTCAATGAACGCGAGGGTTTTATTCAATACTTACAGGACGGTTAGGAAAAGCATCGACCATGGGTAAAATTAAGATGAAATCATAATAATGAAATTCATATTCTAGTTATGCGTTATTTTTAAATTGTTCTTAGTCATTTTTTTACTCAGACTGGACATTAATAGAACATAAAAAATACTAGCACATGTTTTGTTTTTTCTGTATGATATAAGTAGTTGATCTCATAGACAAAAGTATGGAGATATTTAAATAAATGTGTGAGTGTTTATTGAAGAACAAATTCTCTAAACTAATATCATATGAGAGATTCATTTGGAACTCTATGAAAATTCTCTTTGTGATGATTGTATAAGTAATCATTTAACTTGAGATCTTCAAAGTATCTTATATAATGACTACTATGCTTTGTAGGCACATCAATGGGCTGGGCTGAGCTAAGCCCCGGTGGCTGTGGCCTGACGGGCTGATCGGACCGTGGCTAGGGCTATGGCCCACCAGGCCAAGGGTGGGCCCGACCTGCCAATTAATTTTTTAAAAGAAAAAATATAAAACGACGTCATTTTGAAAAAAATGGGCAGGCAGCAGGTCAGGCAGACCCCGCCCTATCCCGTGGCCCGGCCTAGGGGGATCATGGTCGACCCATGACCTGCCCGTGGCCAGCTCAATCCAGACCAAAAATGGGCCGGGAGGTCGGGCCATAATTGTCAAGCCTAATGCTTTGGTACTATTTATGACTTATTTTAGTCAAGTGTAGCTCAGTCGGTAGTTGCTAGATATAATATGAAATATTTGTAAGTAGTTAAGTGATCAACATAAAATTTATCACTCTAAGTGATTAGAGAGAAGTTTCGTTATTCTTAATTAGTATTTGATTCGAAAAATCTTTGGCCAAGATGGTCTTAATTGAATCAATTGCTAATAATGGAGAATAAATATGATTAGACTTAAATAAAATATACATTAATTTCATGTTCTATGTCTAATTAGATCATTATATAATGAAATGATTCAAACATATGGAAAAAAATCAAGCACTTGAAGGTTAATCAAAATTACTTTGACATCCTTAAATATTTGGGCAGTTATAAAGCATTGTTAGATGCTAATCTTTTGATCTATGAATTAAATTATTTAATTAGAGAATTAAAAATAAATTAAAATAGTTTAGTTTATCTAATTCTAAATATAATTTAGAGTTATAATTTATATCTATTATCAACGTATTTGAGAAATTAATAGATCATACACACAGAACGAGTTGAAAAGAGAAAATGTGTTTTAATTAAATTAGACTTAACTGTAAAATTTGAGAAATTTTATGATTAAATATGATATATTTAATAAATAAGGATCAAAATGAGATATTAGATCTTATTTGAGCATAATTAAAATTTAAAAATAATTATAACTAATTATAATTCTAATTAAAGTTTAACTGAAATTAAAAATTTATTTCAATTAAAATACTAAAAGGACCGAGCCTTATTATAAATAAGCTTAGGCTCTAAGAAAGCTAACACTCTTTGCCTACCAATTCTCTCAGCATGTTTTGTGGATACTATTAGAGATCAGACAGTTGTGTAACCACGGTGGTTGAGATGAGACAATTTCAAAAATAATTCAAGAGAAATGACAAGAAAAAGGTCAAACTTCAAAATAAAGTATAAATTATGATTCATGCTTTATTATATTTTATATGTTAATCACGTTATAGAATTTAAGTGATCATGGATTCAAAAAATTATAACAAAAAAGTTTCTTGTTTTTCTATAGGGTGTATGATTAGATTCCTCCCTGATTTCTAACACTAAGTTTGTAAAGAACAGGAGAAACTAATTAAAAGGAAGAAGAGAGCATGGGAGTAAGAGAGAAGTTAGGGTGTGAAAGAGTGAAAAAAAGAAAAATGGAAAATCTTTTGCCAAATAGGAGAGACGACCTAGGTTAACCTTGGAGAAGAGGATGACCGTTATGTTAAAAGACTAATAAGCAATTCAAATGTCATTTACCAAAGATAAGCTAATATTTCCTTTTATTCTTTTACGTAAATGTCCCCATTTAAGCAAATTCTAACAAAGGCACCCATTTTTATAATAGACTGGTGGAGACACTATTTAATAAATACCATGTCACACATAAGGTCTATATGCCTTAATATACACAAACCAATGGCTAATTTGAGGTGTAAAATAGGGATATAAAGTTAATATTTGAGAAGAATGTGGATCCTTACAGGAAGGGTTAAATTTTAATAATTGATGATGCGTAATAAGCATACAAAATTGCTTATAAGACACCTATTAGCATGTCCTCGTATAAATTAATATTTGATAAGCCATGTCATCTTTTAGTAGAGACAGAGCTCAAGGCTTATTGAGCAATTAAGTTGTGTAATATGAACCTAAATGAAATTGGTGCATAGATAAAGTTGCAATTACAAAATTTGAAGAGTTAAGGAATGATAACTATGAAAGTTAAAGAATTTACAAAGAAAAAAGTAAGATCTTTCACCATAAGATGATATTGAGGAAGAAATTTATTGTTAGAAAGAAAGTTTTTCTTTTTAATTCAAGGTTGAATTTATTTCCAGGTAAGTTATGTTCTCATTAGGTTGAACTTGTCATTGTGATTAATGTTTTTCATCATGATGTAGTAGAAACTCAAAACTTGGAGAAAAAAAATGATGTTTAAGATGAATGGTCATTAAGGAGGTGAGATTGAAAGATCTAATTTATAAGGAGTGATATGACCAAAAAGAAGAATCAATCTAACAACTTTTAAAAAAAGTTGTTGGGTTCAACCTAAATTTTGAGCATGTAACTAACATCCTCCAATTCTACTTAGTTTGTATTTGTTAGGGAAGTAGTAACTTTACTCATTTATTTTTTTCATAGCAGTTATCTTTTTTGTTATAATATATGTTATATTTTACATTGAGGCTAATATAGTGTATGAGTGTATGAGAAGAGTAAGAATCATTATATGATGTGTTTAATTATAAATTTTTCTTTTAACTTGTTCTAAATGGGCTAAATTGTCATGAATATTATAAGGTTAAACTAGTTGAAAATGAAGATGAGACATATTGATGGTTAAATTAACTTGAGGAGTGAATCACAATTAACATTAACAGTTAAGTTAAAAAGGAACTGTGAATTTTTTTTGGTATATTAATTAACTATGTTAAATTAAGAGATCTCTGTCAATTTATACTTTCTTAATACATGCTTTTCTTCTAAGTGGATGTATCTCTAGAAATTGCTTTGAATTATTTTAACATTAACTGATATATGCATGTATGAAAAGGATAAAATCCATATTTAATTTAATGGATAATTGTAAAAAATCTCTAATTTTTCTTAATGTTTAATACTAGTCCAAACTTTGAAAAGTGACACTAAAATGCTTAAATTTTTATTTTTTACAAAAATAGCCTAACATTAAATGTTTCATTAATGTTGTTAACATGACATGCTATGTCAGATTTTTATTTTTGCCACGTGGATGCCATATAGGACAGTGGTTCCATGTATGATATTTATTATTTAATAAAAATAGGTTAAAAATTGAAAAAATAATTACAAAAAATGATATCAACGGTCTAGGTCATTGTTGCATGCCTTTCTCTATTGATGGAACCTTAATCTATCAGTTGAATGATCTCTATATTTCTAATCTTCTTTTAACTCCTTTTTTATTTCAACCTCTGGCCAAGCAAAATTATCTTGACATGTTCACAAAACTTTGATTGCAACAGAATCAAGAGGTTTAACATTTTTTTTTGCGGCAAGAAATCAAGCCTTAGTCTATATTTTAGACGAAGATAAAGAAGTTCCAGATGCAGAATAACTTATTCTTTTTTGTTGCCGCCTCCCTCTCTAGTCTCCCTCACCTCTTTACAAAGAATTTATATTCACATTTCCTAACCTATTGTTGTATTATATTTAAAATTAATGATGTTTTGAGAATTTATCCTAGTAATGGAAATACTTTTCACTCATTAAGCTTTCAAAGTCACTCATTACTCATTCGTGGATATTTCTAGACAACTATTACATATATCAATTAGTACTTATGTCATGGGCAAATGCTACATTATGAAAGTTGGAGTGCAACCTTTGTAGAGCAATAAAATGCATTAAACATCAAAACTGACATCTTAGTTATAGCTTTGTTGCTTTTATCCTGAAACCCATATAATTATCTAAGAAAACCAGTCAGACCATGTTCTGGAGTGTTACCAAGAATAGTTGAATCTTATAGTAAAGAGAAGAGAGAACACAGAGAGACAGGGAAAACCAAAACTAAAACCTATATCCTAAATCTATTTAATTTCACTTGCCATCTACTTCTTGTTCCAAGTAAATGCCATAGAAGCAGTCATCACTATGGAAAAACATACAGTTATCGGGTTTATAATAGATTTTGGAACAACATGATAAATGGTAGCAAAGAGAAGAAGTAAAACATATAGAAAACTAGTGGATAAGAGAAACAAAGTTGTAGAGTTTTATATTTAATTGGTTTTTCAATTTTAACATATTTTTATTAAATAATAAATATCATACGTGGCACGACTGTTCTATATGAAAACTATTAGACCCTTAAGTCCAGACTGCGGGATCGTGCGAGTATTGGCGAGCCTTGTCCAATGCTTGGCATACAGGTTGACAAGGCATGTTGACGAGGGAATAAGGCAAAGTCTTGCGATTTGGCGAGCAAAACTTGAGGAACTTGCAAAGCAGGCGAGGGATGCAGGAAGTATCGGCAAAGATCTCGAGAGTAGGCGAGATTCGGTACACGTGGGTACGCGTAGATGTGCATTAACAGAAATCTTTGACGAGACATGAGATTCGGATGCGAGGTCACGCAGAGTTGGCAAACTATGTCATGCGAGAACTGAGGGAGCGCAGAGGCACTTGACTTCAGCGAGGTAGGTCGAAGGTATGTAAAACATGTGAAGTTTTATACTAACTCGGATTGTGACTTGTACTTAGTCATGGAGCGATGAGACTGCACCATGAGTGAGCTTGATCATGGAAGATGGACTTATCCATAGACGTGCATTGATGGACCTATGTGTGGATAGGCCTTGGTAACTTGAAAAATACATCAGCAGTGACATGGCAACTGTAGGTGATGTGACACATGATGACTTGGCGAGATCAACTTGAAGATCACATTGAAGATTCATTAAATCTAAGAGATAAAGACCATGTGGGAGAATCATTTAAAGATAGCGGAGATCTTCAAGGATATGGATGCAATCTTCCAAGGTGGCATGTAATCTTTATTAGATTAGATTTTGATGTAATGTAGCCAATTAAAAGAGTCTTAAGGGAAAGGGGATGTCTTCCATTTGGTCAGTGTGATACAGTGTAATCTTTAGTTGATAGGATCAACTAGGATCATGGAGATCCTTAAAGATCTTGAACTTGCTTTCCAAGCAAGAGGAGACTATAAATAGCTCATTAGAGTTGAGAGCTAGAGATTTCAGTCATTGGGTCGTTCACTCATTGAGAGAAATCACTTAAAGGAGAGCTTTGAGAGTTGAGAGCTTTTGGGGGGTTTTTATTGTAAGGGCTTTGAGTAGGGAGTTCCTTGTAAGTGCTTCGAGAAGGAGGTACTTGGTATATTTTGTTAACATTTTGTTGAGAGTTAATGAAAGATTAGCTTAGGCTATATATATCTCTTGTTGCTTTCTTTACTTTGTTATACACGTGTTATTTTGTGTGTGAGAGAAACACTTTAAAAACTTATGTGTGCGTGAGGTGTTTGAGGACTAACGGAATTGTTCGGCGATATTCACGTGAGAAGATTGAATCTTGCTTAAGTGGACTAAAGCGGGATTGCCGCACAAAGGTGGGCATGACTTGTGGTAAAAGTTCGAGTCCAAAGTATACCTTTGTGACAACTGGTATCAGAGCCACTCTATATGTTGGGCCCCGTTTCTGGAGTCCAACTCCTACTTGCTCTGATACCACAAATGTTAGACCCCGCTTTCGGAGTCTAACTATCCATACATAAATCATAATTGTCCACTCAAATCCATCCATACATAAATCATAATTCATTAACATCAAATATAGTTTCACAAAGCCATAAAGGCGTTTCAAACCACAATACATCCATATCTCATAATCCCAAGATACATAAGATACTTAATCTAAAAATACTCAAAATGAATCTAAA
>JANIIA010000004.1:16877272-16888953 GCA_027478495.1 Erythroxylum alaternifolium | reverse complement strand
AATGGTTATTGAAAATTTTATTGACTATGTTGTTATGTTGAAAATGGTTATAAAACAAAGTGGGCCGTTTTAGTTATCAATTTTCTGTACTTTATGTTGTGGTTTTAAAAAAAATACCGATTTTAGAGTGATCGAGTGCTCTAACATGCCACCCTCGCGGGGCACGAACTCGAATATCACCACCGATGTCGGGTTCAGGTCTTGCGGGAGTGGGGTGTTACATGTTAAGCCTTAAAAGAACTCCAATAATAGGTATGGAATAGGATATAATCAAGGAAATGAAGGCAATTGTAAAACCACATTTATCAAGGAAAAATATGTGAACAGCGAAGAACCATAATGTGATAAACAGGTATGGAGCATTCACATCTAAGTATATACATGCACGTTCCACATCCAGTAGGCCTTAAACTATAAGCCAACATCATGCTTTTATATATGGCTGACAACCTAGGCATAGAGTTCAATACTATTAAGGGAAGAATAATCATAACTTTTATGATAACATGAAAAACCCACTCATGCTCCTTTAGTCCTCAAAGAAGACATAAAGCTTTCGTTAATAGTAAAAGTCACACTTATAATCATGGTAGTAGATTACAACCTTGAAAAGCACTTTGATCCATGATTTTGCATGTGAACATTAATAGTGGAGAAATTAAAAGATATGCAAAGTTATGGAACGACATGATCATTAATGGTGATGAGTACACCTATGGATATATTTTAGTTAAACATATTTTTGAGTCTCCTATTAAATTGCTTAGCTTTTGAAAATGATGAATGTTGATTGATAATGAGTAAAAGCTTGGAAAGTTGACTTCTTACTATGATTTTTGAAAGTCATTCATCTTTGTTTATAATTATATATTCTTTGAACATATGGGAAATGAGTTAATGCTTTTAGGTTTATAAGCTTAATTTTGATGTTTTGTTCGAGGACGGCAAAAAGCTAAGTATGGGGGAAATTGATATATGGTTAATTGATTGTTTAATTATTTCATAACACTTAGCGATTAAGGACATGAAATTACTTAAGATACTCACTTTGACTAATATGTGATTTTAAGCACAATTTGGAAGAAATGAGGAGACCCATAGAGGGGTAAGTTTTTGATGCCGGTTCAACAGGGATATTGACATCGATGACCTGGTTAAGCATTCCTTTTCTTATTTTGTCGTTTCTTTCTCTCATTAGGAATTGATTATAATATCTTGTGTTGATTGAATTAGGTATTATGAAAAGATGATTTTAATACATTCGTTTGATCGTTTATTTACAAACTCATTGCTAGAATTTTGATATAATCTGTAATTGTTATATTTGAAATTCATATGTAGCGACTAATGATTCATAATCATTGGGGATAATGTAACCTAGGTTAAATGACGCATTGTATGTGGTTGTTGTCTTGATTAATCGATTTTCCTAATTCATAATATTACTACCCAATTGAATCTAGAGATCGTATCTTAGGTTATTCGGTAGTTAAGTTTAATTAACGATCATATCTTGATTAAACACTTCCTAAGGGAAAACTCAGGTTAATTATTAACCCACGATTAATAGTTGCTATGAAAGACTTAAGAACAAAAAATCAAGGAAATATGTCTAATTAGGCCATAGGCTGAGATTGAACCAAAGAACCAAGTCCCTATTGAATTCCCCGTTTTTATCATTTTTTACATGTTTTCTTTAAATTGCTTTTGTTAGTTAGTTTAACTTTATTTTATTTTCTTATTTTGAAGCCAAAACCCTCCTAAACCTAAACACCAATTAATTTCATTTCAACAACTTTACATACACTCTCTATGGGATTGGCTTAGACTCACTAATGCTATAGTAGTAGTCTAGTTTATTTTGACTAGCGTAATGACGCACTGTCAGTGTGCTTAACCTATATAAGGAAAAAATAAGCAGAATTAGGGCATTATAAAAATAATGACCCATTACATTTGTTTTAGTTATTTCTTCGTAGAAAGCACAACTCCTCTCTCAACATTCTCTGCAGCTTGATGAAATGCATTTTCCTTGTGTAAGGCGTATAATGATTAACCCATTCTACTTAGATACTTAATGATTTTTCAATTATGGAAGTGGTGATCTCTAGGAGCAAATATGATCCAAGTACTTTCCAATTCTTATAACATCTTAATTGATTCTCAAAACTTTTTCATTTCATATGATAGTTGTACTTTGTCCTTATAGAGAAAGCTATGCTCTCTAATTCTGCTATAAACCTAATTATGGAATTAATTTATCTCCAATTCCCTATTTCTAAATATGCACATATTTCTTTCCTCCCATAAGCTATGTATAAAGTAAGCCAATGCCAAATTAAAGCACCAAATAACTGACATGTCTGGATGCTTAATGTTGGCATGACATTAGATTATATCAGTCCAATTCATAGGTGGTTCCCCTATCTAACATCCTTTTACCAAGTTTTTCAATAATATGTTGGATGGAAGAATATATGAGTTGTGCTCTCTGATGTTTTTTATATAAAGAGCATATATTAGGAATCAGTAGAATTTTGTTAAGTTTTCTAGTGTTAGTAGTTTCCTTTTAATTACTTTTCATAGTATAATTAAAGCCCTCAGTAAAATATGATTTCTCCACACCATGTTATAGAAATTAATGGTTGGATGAGTGCCTGTATAGAGTTCCCTATATGATTTTTAAGAGAATTTCCCAGTGGTAGATAGCTTCCAAACGTTACTATCAGCTCTATCTTCAGTTAGCACTATATTTAGGATGTCAAGTTTTGTCTGTTATTAATGTATGGCATTGATGATTTCAATTATATGGAAAAAAATCTTTTCCTACTGAGATATTAAGTTTTTTTTGTATTCCTTAGCTATAGTAGATTTGATAGATTAGAAAGGGGTCTAACGTCTTACTATCCTCCTAGAATTTTATATCCTTGTCATTCTTCACCACTTTACCTACATGCATTTTTATGTTTCCCTTAATTTAATCATGGATTTCAAAGTGGTTGAGGCAAATTCCTTCAGTATAAAGGTTCAAATTTTGTTTCATTTGATGTAGTACTTATAAGTTCATTTTGCTTATGATGAATGTTTATCATCTAACAACCTCTATAACCTCTGGGGAGTTAATTTAAGTCCTTCATGCTTTTCCAGAGTACAGATTTCTACCTATTTAATGTCTTCTTTGTAACCATCTCCATTCCTGATAGACCACAAGAACCTCCTTAGTAGCTTATCTGTTTGCTTGATAACACCTTATAGAATAGATAAGTGAGAAGCCTAATTAACATTAATGGATTAGAGAACATTAGATATTAACTACAACATGCCATCAACGGATACAAAATTTATAGGTTCAGCTGTTGATTCTTTCTTGTTTCTTATCAATGAGTGGTTTAAAGTTCCCATAGGATGTTCTTGCGGTAGTGATTGGTTTGCCTAGATAACACAGGAGAAGCTCTTTGTTTTGAAATCCTGTGATGTTTTAATTGTTTTTATCAATTTAACAACCTTTACAAAGTAGTAAAAGGCATTTTTGTGTTATTTGTTTATAATCCTAACATTAAATTTCCATCAACTTTAGTAAGAAGAATCGAATCATATACAAATGTAAGATTAGAAATCCTTAATCTTTTTCATTTTTAATGAAATTTAAAAGATTTACTATCCTTAATGGCTTTAGTGAGAAGTATGTTGAAGACTTCCATTACTAAAGCAAACGTATAAGGTGAAGTGGGATCACCTTGTCTAATCCCTTTTGAGCACTTAAAAGCTTCAGATGATTCCCTATTTATTAGTATATGAAATATACGTGTGGTGAAGCATTGAACATCTATTCAATAAAGTTTACGGGAAAATCCATAGTTTTCATCGAATTTAATAGGAATTTCCAATCTACATTGTCATAAGCTTCTTCTATATCCACTCTGATTATGCAATTTTTGCCACCTCTTTTCCTTAAGTAACCTTTCATGAATTCTTATAGTATTACTCTATTATACCCTAATACTTTTTTGAACCTCTCTGTAAGAACTTTGGAGATGATCTTGTAAATGGAATTGCAATAGCTATGGGTCTGCAATCTTTTAGTCCTTTTTATTCACTATTTTTAGGAATCAAAGCAATATAGGTTTTGCTGATTTCCTAAAGCAATTTTCTTCTGAAGAATTCCATTATAGCCTCCAAAATTGTATCTTTGATCAGAGGCCAAGTCTTAATAAAGAAATTGATATTAAACCCATTAAGGCTAGGGGATTTGTATAGATTCAATAGACTTAGGGCTCTTTCAATCTCATAAACTGTAATAGGTTTAGAGAGAATGTTTTTCTCCTTAAAGTTTAATTTGTCCTTAATTATTAATTAGATTATCTTAGTAGAAGAAGTGGAATTAGTAGGAGTATTCATCACATACGAAAAATAATTAGTAGCTTCTTCCAAAAGATTTTCTTACTCTAAAATTAATGTTCTGTCATTTTTTTGGATGCAAACTATAGT
Source organism: Erythroxylum alaternifolium (assembly GCA_027478495.1). NCBI lineage: Eukaryota > Viridiplantae > Streptophyta > Magnoliopsida > Malpighiales > Erythroxylaceae > Erythroxylum > Erythroxylum alaternifolium. The sequence goes on along the minus strand of JANIIA010000004.1, from coordinate 16,884,465 downwards.
CACATCTTCTTCCTACAATTTCTTTTTAGAAGAATGTAATGTTTTTGTCTCCTTCCTTTAGCCATTGAAACCTCTATCTTTATTTCAATAAAGAGCAATCAAATATGAGAGCTTTTGATATATTTTCTAGCAACTTTTTCACTTTGTTATAGCTCTGCAAATAATGGGTGGCAACTTATAACATTTTATATGCTCTACAAGTCTTGCATAGCATTGTTAAGGAGATCGCTAGTGTTTCCAACATTCTCTTTGTGAAGTCTCTTCAAGTAATTCCTAATGTCTCTCTGCTTCTAGAAATATATATACTACTTAGTTCCTAAAACTATTATTGTAATTGCTTTCTATATTGCTTCATCAAAACCAACTAAGATAGTGAGAAAATTATTAAACCTAAAAGGACATTTACGACTTACTAATTCAGCATCAATAATGATAACGTTATGATCTAATAGGCTAGATTTGGAAAAAAAAGGAATGACAATTTCGGATGTTTAAAAGAACTCTACATTTGCAAGATATTAATCTAGTTTCTTTCTAATAAAATTGCTTCCACCTTAGTTATTAGTCTAAGAAAAAAATTGACCCCCTAAGGAATACTTGTCACTTTAATAGTAGTGAGGTATTTTCTAAGCTCAGAGTATGGCAGCTTGATAGTTTTTTCCCCATCAACTTCTTTAGAGGAGATAATAACATCGAAATCTCTATCTATCATCTATAGATTCCTACTATTACATGCAATTTCTCTTAGTATGTACCATAGAGACAGTCTTATTTGAATGGTATTATAAGCATATATGAAAGATAATAGATAACTTCTCCTAGTTTTCAACTAGAAAAAATTAACATGAAGTAGTTGTTTAGTTTTCAACTAGAAAAAATTAACATGAAGTAGTTGTTTAGTTATTGATAGCTGTGATTTGCATCATATTTTAAGGTTTAATTTATTATGTATTAGATGTTAATTTGAGTGTTTAGTATATGTTTAGGATAGAATTATGTTAGTTTATGTGTTTAAGTATTTTTATGGGTTAGTATAAGTCTTTGAGCTTAAATATTATGTTTTTGAGGTACTTTGACGTGCTTATTAGTTTTTGAGGGCCAAAATTGAAGAATGGAGGAGTTTCGAAGATTTTCGGGCCGAAATCACGACTCAGGATCAATGCATAATTGGCCACGATTGTGATAGAACCATGTGAGCCAGCCCAAATAGAAAGACTCTACCATAGGCCACGATCGTGATAGAGAGGTTTAATGCTGGCCACGATTATGGGGCAGATGTGTAAATAGGAGAAAACATCCAGTTTAAGGGATTTTTCGAACCATTTTGACCCTGAAAAAACCTTAGACTTGCCAAGGTATTTAATGAACATAAATAATAGAAGATGGGAGCATTTGCATCAGCCAAATCTCGAAACCCTAGAGGGCTTTATCGAGAGATTGAGGAAGGAAATGAAGGAAGAGAGATATAGGGACGAAGCCTACGTGAAGTACTTCTCAAAACAGGAGGTTTCCTGTTGTTGCTGCCTCTATCAATCCGTTTTGAATCTATTTTTGGTTTTATTTCATTCTTTATAATTTTATAGAATTTGAGATAGGCATAGATGATAGATTCGTTGAATGTTGGGTACTTGTCTAAACTCACCTTTGGGAATTTTGTCTTTGAAATTAATGAAAGTTGATTTATTGTGTTTTTGTTGGATTATTTGAGATTTAATTTCTGCACTTAATAATTTGATAACAAACTGAGAGGGTGAACCGAGTGAAAATCATTAAATTAGGCTAATGAGAGTTAGGCAATTTAGTCAATTAAGAATTGAATCGAACTGATAAATTTGTGTAACGAGAGATCTTGCATAAGTTTTTGGTAGTTTATTGGACAACTTAAGATCTAATTTAGGTTTTGGGATAAATTGTGAATCGAGAGGTTGCAATTTCTCCTAATCTGATTAGGGTTAATAATTAGGGTTAACGATTATAACTCAAGAGAGAGTAACTAACCCTAGGACTGTCTAAACCGATATTTTGATAAAGTCATAATCAATTAGATTTTCAATAAAGTCGGATAAAAATCTCCATTCTCTCAATTGTTAGTTTTTAGGTGGTTTTGCGATTAGGTGAGCAATTGCTATTGTGTTTATCTTTTTGAATTTGATTATTGGAATTAATCACGTGATTGAATGTTTTCTTATTTAATTTTGTTCTTTTTAAATTTTGTAAACTGAGTTCAACCTTAGATTTTAGGATTAGATTAACCTCCTCGAGGGATTGACACCTTAGGTACTAAGTGAACGACCTGTACGCGAAGGAGGTAAAGGAGAAGCTTAAGTAATTGAGGAATTTCTTCCAAGTGAGCCTGTAATCGAGCTAATTAAGGCAACTTGACCTGGAATCCCACACCCTATCTTTACTCAGTGGAAGTCAAGTGAAATAAGGGAAACAAGGAATTTAAAGGAGATTGAATCAAACTAGGTCAAGGAAGTGACAAAACAACTACGAACAAAGCTCACATTGAAGGAATCTATCAAGAAGAAGGTTAAGGAGTGAATATCGAAGAACACCCTAAAGTCATATAGATGAAGGAGGACCCAGAGGATTTTTATATTCCATGCAGTATCAATGAAGTCATTATAGACAAGGCATTCATAGATTTGAGAGTGAGTATCAACATGATGCCCTACACCTTTAGTTAGAAGTTGGATTTAAGAGAGTTAGTACCCACAAAGATGTCGGTAAAGATGGTCGACAAAACAGTGCATCAACAAAAGGGGATCATTAAAGATGTGCATTTAAAAGATTATACATTTACCTATCCCACAAACTTCTATATATTGGACATTGGAGAGATTTGAAAACCTTGATGGCTCTTAGACGACTATTTCTAGACACTGCTCATTCAATCATTGACATTGATGGGGGTGAGCTAACTCTGAGGTAGGAAAAGAGCAATTAACATTCCAAGTGTCAAGGGAAGACTAAAATTCTCTGTTACCTCTGACAAACATCAAGGAACTCGAACCTTGAGGAGAATGGAAAGATATTAAGACCCTGGGAATGTATTCAAGAAGAAGCACTCAGGTAGAAGAAGGCAAGGAAAGGAGAATTATAAGGAAGGTCGAAACCGTAGCATGGCAAGATTAGTGACTATACTACCATTGCAATCTTTATTCGAATCACCATGAGCCTAAAAAGGGAATTGATTATTTTATTTTTGAATAAAATCAAGGAATAAGATTTCAGGATAAAGTGGATGATTAAGCAAGCAAGTAAAAGAGAGGTGAAAGGGCCACAAAAGAATTAAGACAAGAACTTGAAAAGAATGTGAAAAAAGCAAAAGAAGAAAAATAAAGAAGTGGTGGAAAACTACAAGCCACGATCGTGGCCTGCGACTGGGTAGGAATGGGGAGCACGCGTTTTTTAAGGAAATTTTTACCATTTTACCCTCCAACCATCTTTATATTCATTTCTAACTTCACTTTTTCATTCACTTTTACTTTTACTTTATCTCTCTAGAATTAAAACCTACAAAAGCTCTCACATCTCTCTACCAATTTTTAAACCTCTAAATTTCTTCCAAATTCTACCTATTCATAAAAAATATTCCCTGCATTAAGAAATCAGCTAGACCGGAGCAATTAGGACAAAATTAAGTTGTGAGAAGTCAGAGAAGAAATGGAGTAGCAGACTTCGGAGCATCTTTCCTGATCTACATAAAGGAGGAAGGTACTCGTTTCCAATCTCTAAATGTCAAACAAATATTTCCAGTGGGCCCAATTTATATGTTTCCAATTTCTTGTCTATCAGGAGCTTTTTTTGAAAATTTTCACTTCACTGTCCTATGACCCTAGGAACTCCAAGGAATTGTGGTTTAGGTTGAGAGGAGGAGCTTATGAATTGAGCATAGAAATCATGTGCGATATGTGTGGATTTCTTGAATCCTCCATCATTGATCATCATGATGAATTTTCTCCTTCTTGATATTGGAATGAACTTACTAAAATAGTGCAATTTCATGCCAATAATGCTCACAACAATATAATAAGGTCCCACGAGCACTTAGTGTTGCAAAACTTCATGTGCCAACTGGTTTTGGTAAATTAGAAACCAAAAAGTATTCCACAAAGGAATTCTTTATGTTGTGTTGCATGGACCACAACATTCTAGTATGCACATCCACACATGTGCTAAATGCTATTGTTACGACTCTACGTAAGAGGAGCAATAATTTAGGAATGGGGTACCTAGTGTCTGCCATTGTTGAATATTGTAGTGTGGATCATAGTAGGTTAACTGTTCACCTCCCTAGGTTCTAAACCATCAAAATTTATGGCGGGATGAAATCTTTAATTCCCACAACATAGAACTTAGGGATATCAGCCAAAAGACACATGTTAAGATTAGGGTCAGTCAGGTGAGCTTGAGCTCAGCATTGTCGCAACAAGAAAAAGAGGACTCAACTAGTGAAAAGTTCGAGGAAGAAGAAGATCAAGGCTGGAAGAAAGTCTTGGAGGCAATCTCCGCAAATAGCAAGACAAGTACCGATACACTGGCGAAGCACACCAGAATGATAAAGGGTATGGCCCGAACACAAAGATGCCAGAGTCAGGATATCCATTAGATCCATCGATATTTCAAGTCTCAGGACATTCAATTGTCACCTTCGAGACCATCACCACCTCCATCTTTATGAGATTTTGTCTAATCCATTTTTTCTTTTTCAAATTAATCTTTATTTTTATTCTTATCTCAGTATTTATTTTTATTTTTATTTATTTTCTGTTTACTTTAATTTATGCTCTTTCTTTTCCTTTATGTGCTTGTTTGTTACCTTCTCACATTGATTACAATGTATTATTCAAGTGTGGGGATAATTACGTGTTTTCCTTTTTATATGATTTTGCATATGGTATGATAGCTGTTAGGTTGCATTTTATGAATTGTTTGAATGTGTCAATGACTTAGATGAAGTGAAATTAATTTAATTTTAAACATAGGCTACTAGATTGTGTAGAATCATTAGCTCATAAAATTAGTAAATTGGGGTCTTTGGATAAATATACAACTTAATTATATTTAATGTAATTTTTGTCACCCTTTAAATTGCCATGTTCATTTATAATTTGAGGCCTTTCAACTTAAGTAGCTTTACTAGTATTTTTCACGGAAACAAGTAGCGAAAATAACAAGGTAGGCAATAACAATTTTTTAGTTAAATAAATAACTATTTTGATGGCCTTTGGGTTATAAATAGAGCTGGATCAGTTCAGAACGTGATATAGCCTAGTAACTAGATCGACACGCCTCACAATTGTTTGCCTCCACGTCAAAAAGCTATAATGACGTTCCAACCAAGCAGCTTAACAAAAACATGACTTAGTCGAGTAACTGGACCGATATTCATTACCAATGTTTGCCTCCACGTAAAAAGACTAAGTCCATGTTCAATAAATAAATTAAAAAAATGTGTGTGTTTTCTAATAAAAACCTACTGGACTTGTAATAAGCTTGACTTTTCACGAAAATATACTTAAGAACAGTTACAGGGTATGAATGACCAAAGAATTATTAACGTGTGTGTGCAACTGAAAATGGTAAATAAATTAACAATTGGATCTTGATTAATTTGTATATTTAGTTCAAAGCCCTTAAACACAAATTTCTCATGTTAATGATTTGATATAACTCAAATGATTGTGTTTAAGATTAAATTTATTTCAAGAAGTTGAAGCCATTGCCTCATTGTTGCATTGTGTGTTGTGTGTTTGTTATATGATTGTTATTTTGTTTACTTGAGGATAAGCAAATGTTTAAGTGTGGGGATGTTGATAGGTGTGATTTGCATCATGTTTTAGGGTTTAATTTATTATTTATTAGGTGTTAATTTGAGTGTTTAGTATGTGTTTAGGATATAATTATGTTATTTTATGTGTTTAACTGTTTTTATGGGTTAGTATAAGTCTTTGAGCTTAAATATTATGTTTTTGAGGTATCCTGATGTGTTTGTTAGTGTTTTAGGGCCAACATCAAAGAATGAAAGAGATTTGAAGACTTTAGGGCCGAAACTAAGGCCTACAATCATGGCATAAAAGGCCACGATCTTGATAGAACCATATGAGCTAGCCCACGATCATGGCCGAAGGGACATGCTTGTGACAGAAAGGCTCTACCACAGGCCATAATCGTGGCACAAAGGTTTGATGCTGGCCATGCGACGATCATGACCTACCTCAGGCAGACACACAAATATGATAAAACATCAAGTTTTGAGGGATTTTTAGACCGTTTTGATGCTGGCCATGTGAAAAAACCCTAGGGCAGCCAAGGTATTTAAAGAACATAAAGAATAGAAGATGGGAGCTTTTGCATCAACTAAATTCCAAAACCTTAGAGAGCTTTATCGAGAGAATGAGGAAGGAAATGAAGGAAGAGATACGTGGAGATGAAGCCTACGCGAAGTACTTCCTAGAATAAGAGGTTTCCTGTTGTTGCGGCCTCCATCATTCCATTTCGAATCTATTTCTGGTTTTATTTCATTCTTTATGATTTTATAGAATTTGAGATATAGAGATAGAATCGTTGAATGTTGAGTACTTGTCTAAACTCACCTTCGAGAATTTTGTCATTGATATTAATGAAATTTGATTTATTGTGTTTTTATTGGATTATTTATTATTTAATTTATGCATTTAATAATTCGGTAACAAACTGAGATGGTGAACCTTGTGAAAATCATTAAATTGGGCTAACGAGAGTTAGGTAATTTAATCGATCAAGAATTAACTCAAACTAGTAAATTTGTGTTACGAGAGATCTTGCATAGGTTTTCAGTAGTTTATTGGACAACTTAAGATCTAATTTAGGTTTTAGGATAAATTGTGAATTGAGCTGTTGCAATTTTTCATAATTTGATAATAATTAGGGTTAATGATTATAACTCAAGAGAGAGTAATCAACCCTAGGACCGTCTAGAACCGGTAATTCGATAAACTCATAATCAATTAGGTTTTCATTAAGTGACTGGAGATGGTATACAGGTAAATCCGAAAAAGATAGAGGCAGTGATGAAGTGGGAAGCTCTAAGAAATGTGTCGGAGATCTGGAGCTTCCTATGATTGGCCAGATATTACCGGAGATTTGTCGAGGGGTTTTCTCTGATCTCAAACCCTCTGACAAAACTTCTGAGGAAAAATACAGTG
>JANIIA010000004.1:16854527-16867706 GCA_027478495.1 Erythroxylum alaternifolium | reverse complement strand
TATTATTATTATTATTATTATTATGATGATGATGATGATGATGATGATGATGATGATGATGATGATGATGATGATGATGATGATGTGGCCTTAAACCATCTTCAAATGACTCATATGGAAATTTATTGGTTAAATCCCATGCTTCTACACATTTTAACCTCTTAATATTAAGCATAAAATTAGCTAATATAATCTCATCTACATCACGACTAAAACAATCTTGCTTTCCAACTTCATATATCATTTCTGGTTTGAATTTGAAGCGTCTATTGTGGAAACACCCAAACCTAATTCCTAAGTCTAAAGTTGTCATCCCCAAACAAAATCTATAACAAAAACAAATACCACAATACATAATTATACAACCAAATATAATTAAATTCAATGTACTACCAAATTGATGTAATTATGCATAAAGTATTATGAAATTATGTAGCATATTTCTATATCATTAATCATGTAATATGATAATACATTATGGAATAATGTATTATAGAATCATGTGGCATATTTCTATTTATATCTTGCATAAATTTATATCCCTTTCAATTATTTGTGAAATTTAAATTCAATGAAAAAGTTTACAGTATGACAATTTGTAACCAAATGAGGAGAAAACTAAGGGATATGTCTTTTGACTAAGTTGTAAGCTTTTAGCGTGAATAAATAAATAAAAATAGTAGAAATGTTATCTATTCTCCTCCTCTGATACATCTTAACTGTGGTATCAAGGCCAATTTTAATCTTATAAGGGAGAGTACTTGCTTTTAAACAAATATGCAGCCTTTATAAGTCAGTAAAACCTTAAAAATATTTGAAATATTATAGCAAACAATAGCATTGTCTTACCTATTTATCCTCTAGTATTTAAAGGACAAAATTATTGCATATAGACTATAAAAATCATGGTTTACCTTCAAGGATTGATATTGTAGGAAGTTATTGAGGATGATGTTATTCCTCCTCCTTTTCCTATAAATACAATAATAAATCAAATAAATATCCATAAGGAGAAAAATTTTAAGAGATATAAGGCATTGAATTTGATTCACTTAGTTATAAGTAAAGCCATTTTAGTAAGAATAATGGCATGTGATACAATTAATGAAGCATGAAACAAGTTAAAGGAGGAGTTTTAAGAGAGTGAAAAACTAGATACATGAAGGACCTAAACGTAAGAAGAGAGTTTGAACTATTAATAATAAAAGACCCTAAATCAGTGAAGGGAGTTTAAATTGAGTTAGTACATTCTTTGCAAGCTAGTGAGCAAAGGACGTCATATAAAGAGGAAGAAGTTGTTGAGAATGCTCTTGTACTAAATCAAAATAAAAAATTTCTGGTAAAAGGAGGGATGAATAAATAGGCTCCTTTCAAAAAGGATAAAGATAAGAATGAACTTGAAGGATGAAAAAAATATTGAGAAAAGGGCAAGTACGAGCCCCGTAAACATTACAATAAGTTTGGGCATCTTTTGCAATGGTGATAGTACATGCTTAGAATGTAATATAGGATTTCTATACAATTTGGACATATGAAAGAGGTCTATAAAGGCCAGTCCAATTCTAACTAGCAAGATTAGAAATTAGCACTTGTAACAAATCAAGGTTTGAAAGAGGAAGAAAAGATGTTTGCATCATCTTGTTATGAAGTTAAGAGTAATGGTAACATATAGATGATAAACAATGAGTATTATATGACTCATGTCTCAATTATATTTAGACAATTAGATACAACTTACACTTCAAATTGAAATTTGAAAATGGTGGAACTCTTGAGAAGGAACGACCTTAAATTGGTGAAGGATTATGTAGATAAATTCATGAAATTGACAAACCATATTAGTCTATTTAAAGAAAAGTTATAGTGACATAAGAGGCTTCAAAAACTCACTTTATCCTCAAAGGAAATTTATGGAAAAAACTTAACATACTAATGTATCCTAATATTGACAAAATTTATCTTCAAAGGTAATTTATGGAAAATTGTGACAATTTATGGAGGTTTCCACAAATTTATCTACCCTCAAAGGAATTTTTTTATGTTTATAGTAACAAGCTAAGAATATTGCATACATATAAAATAAAGGATACAAAAATATTAGAAAGGAAAATTTTGCAGTGATTCAAAAAGGAGTTAATAATTAAACATGCTCACCAGTAAATTGTCTTCTCTGCATTGTTTTCTCCTCTCTATTGATTGAATTAATGAAACTAAGCTTTTTCTCCAATTGTATTTCAATGGTTTTTTCCTCTCTAGTAAATCAATTAATAACCCTAACTATATAGAGAGTGACTTCTCCCTAACATTCCTCCTATTTATTCATTCAATTTCATTCTCTTCTACGCTTTATGTGATGTCGTGTGGGATATGGTAAACAACATTGTGTGAAGCTAAAAATAATGTAGATTATTCAACCCATATAACGTTATTGTTGTGCTACCTATAATGCCACACTCTCAATATGGCATCACTTTTAAGTTGGGATTTATTGACAATAAGGGAAGAGGAGTAAAAAATCAAAATCATAAGGGGTTTTAATAGTTTTTAAAAGAGAGAGGGCACTATGATATTTTGTCAAATCATAAGGGGATCCTATGAATTTAACCTTAAATAATATGTTAACAAGTACAAGAATAATCAAAAGCACTTAACTATAATTGATTAAGTTATTTAATTAACTCTTAATTTTTTAGTTAATATATATTTTATACATGGTAATATGATAAATAATAAAAATAATTTGATTAACTATTTTAATAACCTAAAAAATGAAATAAACAAAGTATCAAATATAAGGATTAACAGTAAGGGAGGCCTTGTACTTGTACAACTTTTAAGTTTAAAGATATAGGAGATGTTGGATATGAGATAAACAAAGCGTAAAGCATGTTGTGCTTTGTTTTTGTTTTTTTAAAAATAGTTTTTCCATAAAAGAAGTTGTTTAAATCTTATTTTATGGAAAGAAGATAGCTTTAAAAAGTTTAAGTTTTTAAATCTTTGTGATATTGCTAATAAGGGGAAATGACTCTAAATGTGTATTTGAGTAGTGCAGATACATTTGGGGTAAACTCTATTTTCTTTGGATCGTGAAATTTGAACGCCATCATAAAATCTATAATCAGGAGACTTATACTATTCAATTAAAATATAAAATTACTAAAATACGATTAATTGCATACTACTAGAAATATAACATGTAGAATATTAAAACAAATTATGAAATAATTTCTTGGTCATTTTCTTTGTTCATATATCTATAAATGGACTTTCTTTTATGCATATTCAATAGATGACAATATACAAAACGTCTTTTGAAGTATTATATTATCATAGCATCATAGTTATTTTTAATTAAATTTTTGTCAATTTTATTTATTTTTTCTCTCTTGAACAACCGATTTAATTTGTAAATATTATGACTTTTTGATGTTGATTTATAATGTTACTTATTGAAACTAGGACCACCACTCTTTGGTAACCACATGATAGAAATTCCAAGCTAAAAAGAGGACACACATAAGCTTCCTAGCTCTATCATTTATAGATTTTGCAATCTGTATTTAGTGAGTTTATGGTTTAATCAAAATGATCTAATTACTTAAGAAGGTTGGTTCAGTCATTTTTGGTTTGTTTTTTAATTAGTTTAGACCAATTCCAATTATGTTAGTTCTTTTTTTAAGGCTTAGTTTGCGTTATTTGGTTAATTTCTTATATGATTTGTACTCTTTTGGATATTTAAACTATTTTGAGATGGGGTAACTATGTGTTGTAGTCTTAAGAAATGTCAAGTTTTTGCAAAGATGTAAGTTTTTTGGTTATATTGTAGATAATTTTGTCGAACCTGCCAAAAAGAAAAAAAAGGATCTTATGAAATTCAATGAGCAATTTGAAGAAGGAAATTTTAAAAATTATCAAATTCTGATATGGTTTTGCAATACAAGTGATCCAATAATCAAATGACACTTTGATCATTCTAAAACTACAAAGAATAATAATTTGGTCGTTCTAGAACTGCCAAATCTTATCCAGAATCTAATGTTATTCATTAGTTTTAGTTACTAAGGCAATTTCATCACCTATATTATAAATTCCTCATATGCACCGTTCTGTCTCAAGTGTTTATGAAAGAAAGAATAAGAGAATTTCCTAAAATTTTTAGGGTGAATAAGGCTTGGCATATGACCATATGTTAAGGTATGTTCTTATATGGAATGTAGAGGTGAGGACATAAGCTAGAATACATGCATATTGCTGTAACAAATTTTTTTAAAAAGACCTAACCTGGGACACATGTATGTCAAAGCTTGTGTCCATATTATAAAATGATATAATAAGTTACACGGACGTTTCAAAGCCTATAACTATATATGTAAAGAAATAACAAGATATACAATATGAGATGCGACCATGTCTTAGACTAAGTTTGTAATTAATAACCTAATCTGAAAATTTGTTTTTGGTAGATTTCAAACTATAAAAGGATCCTATGATTTACTAAAATCAAGTTTAATTTATGTTGAGTTTAGTAAAAAGGCAAGTTATATAAGATTCTACTAGCTAGGGATTACATATAATTATACTTGTGCAAACTTAGCTTATATACAAGAAAGTTGTAATCTTCATTAGGAGAGCTATTGATCAATAGTAAAATCAATCTTTCTTGGCTCTCACGGATATAGACATATCCAATTATTTGAATCTCGTTAAAATCTTCTTATTAGTTGTTTATTGTTTCTTTCTTCTTTATTCTTGTTAGATATAACTTATTTCTCAATAAGTGGTATTAGAGGATAACTAAGGCAACAATAACTTTAGTGGTAATATTAAAAGTGGAAAATTTTAATGGAAATGGAAATTTCAAACTATGACAATAGAGAGTGAAGGATTTGTTAACACAATCAGGCATATTGAAGGGGGTTACGAGAGAATATGTCAAAAGATATGGATGATCTTATATGAGAGAAGTTACATGTATGAGTAACTAGAACCATTTAACTATGTCTAGCAGATGTTATCATATACGACATTATAAACATTGCATCTTTGTGAAGATATAGAAGAAGTTAGAGTCGATACATATTAAAGCCTCTCACAAATAAGTTGTATATGAAGTAGAGATTATATAGACTTAAGATGCCTAAAGGAATAGATCTAAAACATTATATCAATGCATTCAACCAAATAGTCAGTGACCTGCTAAAGCTTGAGGTGACTATTGCGAACAATGATAAAACAACGATTGTACTTTATTTTTTACCATTTTTCTTATGAACATTTGGTGATCACACTTATATTGGGAAATCAGAAGAATGATGTGGATTATGGAGGACATCACCATTGTGTTATTGATTCATAACCAACATAAAAAAATATCAATGCAAGATCTTAAGTTGAAGGGCATATTAGGAAAAATCAAGATTGTGGAAGAAAGCATGGGAAAGACAGCTCATCTAAGTAAAGTTCTAGCTTGAAACATAAATGTAAAATAACAATATAGTGCTACAAGTATAAGTAAAGTAAACATAAGAAGAGGGACTATTCAAATAAAAAAGAGTATGGTAAAGAAACAAAAATTGATAATTAATCAAGGTATATTAAAGAAGTGCGAAGAAAAGACATGGATTGCATCAATAAAGATATATTATATGTTTTAGCCAGTCAAAATTTAGGACTCATAGATACTAGACACAAGATGCTCATTTCATATAATACCAAGAAGGATTGGTTTATATTATACACATTAGGTAAAAAATGATAGATTAACTATGATGAAAGGGCAAAGATTAGTGGGAAAACACCTATAGATTAGTGGAGAGCACATTTGTAGGTTAAGAAGTTGCAATGGTAAAGTTAAAGGAAGATAATATTACATTATATTATATGCATCTAAGTCATCTTAGCAAGTAAGGGATGATGAAACTTCATAAGCAGAGCTTATTAAAAGATGTAAAACAATAGAGGTAGACTTCTACAAGTTTCGAGCATTTGGTAAAATTTCTAAAGTAACCTCAATAAATATAGTATTTAGGGAATAATATATACTGAAGCAAATATATGAAGAAGACATGGTAAGGTAAGTACAGAGTAGTACTTGTTCAAAGGTGGTATAAATTGAATTAGAACAACTTATAACAGATTTTAAAGGGGCTAAAAATTTTAGTTCAAGAGCTAAAAAGAATTTCAGGAAGAGAATATTAGTATAGTAGATAGAATAAGATAAACCATCAAGTTTTTAAGTAGATCTGGTTGAAAAGACTTACTAATTTATGCTTTTACCATCTATGAAAGGGATTAAACTACCATTTAGGAGACTATTGTGATTCAAGAGAGCGATAGATGAATAAGTGCTATGGTGAAAGATGTAAGCTTTTATAAGGTTAAGAAATTAAGTGCATTTAGAAAGATCTTATTAAAAAAGGTTCACACTTTATAGATTACAATCGATATGTTGATAAAGTCGATTACTATAAAAAAGTTTAAATATTGCTTAGACTTGATTAATGTCTTAAAGTGTTAGATATAGATACAACCTAACCTATGTAATGTAGATTCGCCAATTGAAGGTTATTATGTATGGCTCATAAATATGAATGTGCAATTTTAGAGGTATTTATTGAAGTGTAGTGGTTGAACACAAGATATTTTTTGAGGTAGAGATTGTTATGTATGGCTTATATATACAAGTATAATCTTGATTTTTTTAATGGAAGAACATATGTGTTTCTTAGAAGACTTGAAGTGATCGTGTGTCAAGGCTTGTTCTTTTTTGGATTGTAAAGGTGAAGACATAGGTTAGAATAAAAGGAGGATTTTTTTAGGAAGACATGACCTGAGACATAGTCGTGTCAGAGCTCTATGTCTAATTTTTGAAAAGATACAGTGTGTTATATAGCTTAGGACACGAGTATGTCGGATTATATCGATATTTATGAAAAAAATTGTAAGATAAATAACATGAGACACGATTGTGTCCTAAGTCGTATAATAGAAAATCTTATTTGGAAACACATTTTTGACGAATTTCAAACTTTAAGTGGATTCTATAACTTAATAGAATTATCTTTAAGTTAGGTTAGGTTTGGTAAAAGGATAGCTTATATATGATCGCACCAACTAGAATTTACATATAACTATACTTGTCTAAACCTAGTCTATATATAGGAAATATGTAATCTTCATCAAGAGATTTATTGATCAATATGTAATCACTCTTTGTTTTCGAGGACATAAGCATATTCGATTGGTTAAACCTTATTAAAGTCTTCTTGTTGGTTATTTGTCTCTTTCTATCTTTATTCTTACTAGATACAACTTATTTCTCAACAATCTAAAACATGAAGCTTAATAATTTATATATGATTTTATATCATAGTTACTACTTATTTTAGATTAACTTATTGTCTTTAATCTAAAATAGCATGACCAATGACATGCTAAGTTAGATGCTTAACAATAAGACCACATGAATGTAATGAAACTGTTGATGTCCATTCATTCTAAACTTAGAACCAATGCGTGCCAATTCCTAAAATGGAGATAATTATTATTGAGTTTAGATATAAGGAGACTAGATTAGCTACAATGAAATCTTGTTATTCCTCTAATATTGTCTTAGCTAATATAAAATCCATAAGTTTTCATCCTCTAAAGAATGTTAAACATAATTATTACCAAAAAATTAGACATTGGATATCTAATTGGGAGATTAGGTCATTGTAAAAAGATCATAAATAAAAATCTACTCAATAACGGTGCAAGCCTTATTCTTTCACTTTTATAACCATTTAGGATTTTAATAAGCATTTTAAGTCTGACCTCATTGCTCTTTTTGATCAAATTTACTAGAAACATATTTCTTTAGCTTAAAAATCCTTGTTGATAACTTAGTCTACTATCTTTCTCAAGCGAAGTATACTCTTGATCTATTATCTTGTCAAGGTATAAATAATAGCAAAATTGTTTCTAACTTTATTAAGAGTGATGTTCATCTCACATTAACAAATAACAGACCTTTGGATAACCCTACCTTATATCAACAATTGATGGGCAGTTTGGAATACCTTATAATTACTCTTTCTAACATAGCCTATACAATTCAACTTGTGAGTTTGTTTACAACAACTCCCTAAACCACTCATTATACTATAAAGTTCTTTATAACCTTAACCTAAGCTCCTTAAGCATAGTTGAGAAAGTTATTATAGGATGAGACTTTAATGGCCATATAGGGACGATCTCTGATGGGTATGCTTGCACTCATGGGAGTTTCGAGTATAGAGATACTAATGATTGTGGGTCTACTTTGATGGACTTTTCAGTAGCATTTAATTTAGCGGTGGCCAACTAAATCTTTAATAAAAAAAGAAGCACCTGGTAATCTTTAGTAGCAGACATGCGAAGACCTAAAGTAATTATTCCTCATAAGATGGTGATACATAATGCATATATGTCAACTCAATATAGATTATTGGTCATAGATCTTATAATTACAGGTTAGAGAAAAAAGAGTTCTTATAGGCGAACTAGAATTAGATGATGAAATCTAAAAAGGGACATTATGGAACAACTTAGGGATAAAGTAATGTCAGTAGAAGAATGAAAACTAGAAGGAGATGTTGACCAAATATGGGAGAGAGTAGCAACTTTTTTAAGGAAAGCAACTAAAGAGATCTTTGGAGTTTTTAAAGGGCCTAAAGGTAGTAAAAAAGAGTCTTAGTGGTGGAATGAAGACGTACAAGAGAAGGTAAAGATTAAGAAAGCAGCCTATATAAAGCTTTATCAGATAGCAAACATAGATAAAGAGAAGGTAGATAATAGAGAGAGTTACAATATGACACAAAAAAACGAGAAGAAGATAGTCTTGAAAGCCAAAAGTATAGCCTATAAGAAGTTATATCTATTGGGAAAAAAAGGTGAAGAAAAGGATATATTAAGCTGGCAAGAGTTAGTGAATGGAAAGTGAGGGACTTTGATCATAGTGGTTATATAAAAGACGAAGTAAGACGGGTGCTCATAGATGAAAATGACATCAAGAAAAAATGACATACTTATGTAGCCTTTCTAATGAAGGAAGAGATGATAACTTTTCCTTAGGTGATATTATTTCATTTCAGAAATATCATAACTTTACTTGTTATTGATAGATCACAATAGAAGAAATTAAAGGAGCTTTGAGGATGATGAATAGTAAAAGGGTAGTTGGATCTGATGAGTTTACCTATAGAGATGTGAAAGAGCTTAAGAGAGGAGGGGTCTTACTTAGTTAACTAAGCTTTTTAATGCGATCCTAAAGTCTGTCAAAATGTTAGAAGATTCGAAATTTAGCATGCTATCTCTCTTTGCAAGAACAAAAAGGACATCTAAAGTTGTAACAATTATAGAAGCATCAAACTATTTAGTCACACCATGAAGTTATAAGAATGGGTAATTAAGAAAAGAGTAACAAAGGTTGTACCTATCTCAGAGAACTAATTTGGTCTCTTACTAGGGAGGTCTATAACAGATGCTTTATGCCACCTTAGATAGAGGGACCTGCCCATTATTTTTATTAGCTTATAGAAGGTTTATGATAGGGTACTTAGGAAGTCATGTGGAGGTGTTTAGAAGCTCAAGGAGTTCTTATGACCTATAAAAGATATTTTAGGGATATTTATGAAGATGTTAAGACTAGATTAAAAATGACAGGAAGAGATACATTTCTATCAACATTAAACTATATATGGATCCTTATTAAGCCTTTTCTTGTTTGCAATAGTTATGGATGAACTCACTAAGAGTATCCAATGGGATGTTCCTTGATGCATTTTATTTGCTAATGACATTGTTTTAGTGGATGAAACAAAAGAAGGTGTTAATGTCAAGCTAGAACTTTGAAGGGATACGTTAGGGTTAAAGGGCTTTAAGTTGAGCAAGACTAAGATTAAGTACCTATAGTGTAATTTTTCAGGTCACAAGGTAATATGGAGATAAAGATCGGTTCAAAAGTTATACCACAAAAATATTATTTTAAGTACTTGGTATCTATTGTACAAAGCAATAGTAAGATGATGACGATATAGTTTTCGTATCAAATCAGGGTGACTTAAATAGAGGGGCGCATCAAGAGTTTCGTGTGACAAGATGATACCACTCAAGGTAAAAGGTAAATTCTACTATTTAGCAATTAGTTCAACCATGTTTTATAGGGAAGTGTTAGCTAATGGCCTAATTTTGGGCTAAAAGTTGTTAGGTTTGATCAATTTAGAGCCAAACATTATAATCTACTCAATTAAGGTATAAACGTTATCTAGTCTACTTAATGTTAGGCAATTTTGGATGAAAATTTGGCAGTGTCACACACGCGTTGTTAACTCTGAGTGAGGTGTCTTACGTGGCATTTTTATGACCTATTTTCTGACATCTTCCTTATTTCTAATGTTACATTCGTCTTACCACAACCCATAACTTTCAACAGGAGGGAATTCCAACTAAACCACCATGATAAAGGATCCACTTTCTGCTTCTAGCAAAGCCATGTCCTCACCATCTTCTATTCCTTGTCCCAATAGTCTCAGGCATAGTTTTTATGTTATAATCAGAATAATTTATAATAGAAACTAGAAAAGGACAATATAATATACTAACATAAATTGTTCCCTTCAGATTAATTAGCATAGTGAACTGGTTTGTATCTGTTTGTCGTGAAGTAAACGACTATGATATACGATTGATGCTTGCAAGTTTGTCTTTTTCTCTGTTTTATGTGATGTGTGGCTATTACATTAGTCAACTTGCCTTTCACTCCTAATTAAGAAAAAAAAAGGGAATATTGTCATTTAATATGTTACTAGAAACCAATTCCTTGTATATTAGGACATCGAATGAGAAATATTACTTGATATATTACAAAATATTTAGTATATTAGGAAATCGAATGAGAAATATTACTTGATATATTACAAAATATTACCATTTTAAAAGTCTGGAGATCTATTTCTTTACAATTAGATGGTGATGAACAAAGATTAGAAGTATCTACTTGAATGTTATGATCTTCTTGGGGTGTATCTATATCGACACTACATTCATGCATTAACAGCTATGAATTGTATGTAACAGGATAGGTTAGTATATATATGCTAAAGCTACCAAAATTATTGTCCTCTATATCCATATTAGCTCTTTATGTTTTTCTTCTATTTTATAGATAGGAATGGCTCTTTAGTTACGTACTTATGCCATATATTGTAATGCTTTTACAACTACATCAATAGAAATATCGTAAGACTCTCATCTAATAGTAAATATTTCTCACCTTATGCTATACATCTTTATATATGTATATATAGCTATAGCTTAGTAGTTATGGTGGAGACTGGATTTCTTACAAACTAATAGTTTTGGAACATAAGATAATATGATTTTGAACTTAATTATCAAGATGTGTGAGGACGAAGAAGAATAGGAAGTCCTTTTTGGGGTATTGGCTTGGGATTGACAACGATCTTCTCGTCAGGAATTAGGTTCTAAAACTTGAATCTTTTCACCAAGTT
The DNA here is from genome assembly GCA_027478495.1 of Erythroxylum alaternifolium. Lineage (NCBI taxonomy): Eukaryota > Viridiplantae > Streptophyta > Magnoliopsida > Malpighiales > Erythroxylaceae > Erythroxylum > Erythroxylum alaternifolium. Next base: position 16,856,175 of record JANIIA010000004.1, on the reverse strand, counting down.
GTACATGAACATTAATATTTCCATTCTAGCATATTCCTTTCCATGACACATCTGAGGTCCCTTACCAAACGGGACATATGTGTATAGTGCAGGCCCATTTCTTTCAAATCAAGTTGGATCAAACTTTTCTAGTTCAAGGAAGTATTTTGGACTTTTGTATGTTGAACTTGCACTCCAATACAACTACATGCATATGAGACATCACGTGTAAATTTATCTATTCTTATCGAAACTGTTAATCGTTTAGACTTTTGATTTAATGAATTACGAGTATCTTCTAGCCCTTTGGAATTGAGAAACCATTGAAAATGAAGTCAATGATGGATTCTCTAAAAGCACCCTAAAGAGGAGAAGCAAATCTCATGACTTCAAATGCTACGTTCCACGAGTACTTCACCTTTTATATGTCATTTAAGTTCAATAACTCTCCTAGTGCTTTTGTTTTTGCTATCTCCACTTGTTCTATACATGTAACAAAAAGTCAAAAACAATTGCACTGTAACTATTCAAATCAAAATGACAATAATTAATAATAATTATAAACATGCTCGTAAATGTGGGGAGTTCCATAGGAGACTTGATAATGAAGGTATAAGCAGCACTAGCTGTGTCATGTCCATTAATCAATAGTCCTAAGATCTTGTCTGTGATGTTGCTCTCATTCATGTACTTTCCGTACTCAAAACTTGTTGTCAATATGTGGGACAATATGTCTTGTGTAGTCGATGCCTTTCCCTCTACCATATCGATCTTCCTTCATTTAATAATGGAAAAAATCTCGTTACTTATAAATTTTAAAGCATTAATGGCTTGACGAAATGGAGTTCTAAGCAAATCAATAGGGACGGAAATAATTCCTAAAGTTAGAGGATAGAAATGGTCGTATAGTTTAGCAATGCAATTTGGGTCTTTGAGACTGATAAACAATCAATTCCTTACAATATAGAAGACGACAACTTTGTCTTTGTTTTCCCATTCAGAGGCAAATTTTCTACGTGTTATAGCATCCATTACACTGATATATCGCTAAAGAGCCTCAGGTTTTAAGAACTCATGAAGCATTTTGTGCATCTTTATGGCTTCTTCTTTGGATGAGGTTTGAAGAGAAGATGGAAAGACCTTATTGACAGAGTCAGGCCACCATGAAACAATAAGCCTATTCTTATTGGAGAACAAGAACTTGTTGCCTATTGCATCGTAAACAACCACAGTCAGCTAGCCGAGAATACTAGTTTTAAAAACCTCCGACGAATATTTAAAAATTCAATCAAACACGAATTTCTCAAGATGGCCTTTCCATCTAGTGGACAAGAACTCAAGGCTTTCCTAAATTGGGAATACCAGGTTTGCTTGGAGGAAGATTGGCGTGACAGGAGGGGCTAATTGTATAGCTACAAAATTATTGAAGTTGTTGGTGAATCTATTCCACTTACATGTAATCTTAAATATGAAAAGACGTTTGAGTTGACAATATGAATCACAAAGACCTACAAGTATTCATACAAAAATAAAATACAAATATGTGGCCGGTAAATCCTAACATTCAAGTGGCTGAAACAGAAATGACACCTACTCCAAGCAAACAAATCCTAACATTAATTGTTTCCTTCAATCATATCTCTTCTCTTCAACATCCAACGTCCTTTCC
>JANIIA010000004.1:16768543-16790179 GCA_027478495.1 Erythroxylum alaternifolium | reverse complement strand
AGGTGTGTAGACATATTTTTGAGACGGTTAACCAAGTTGGAAGATTTAGAAACTCGGGAGGATGCCTAGTTTTTATGATTCCTTAAAGAGAAGTTTCAATTTTCAATCTCACCATTACAAGGTAATGTTCTTTCTTCTTTTTCTTTTTGTTTTTGTTTTTTTGGTCGTTAATAAATTACATCTGTCGTAATAAAAGTTTCATGTGAAAGATTATGATTAATTTTTAAGGAATTGCGAACGACTTAGTGTTGATATTAAAAGAATCCAATTTAATTTAAAGATCGTTGTTTCTTCCGAGAAAGAGAGAGCCAATGGACTATGTAACCTATGATTACCAGTTGCTGGACATTGTGGCCCATTCACCCTTATCATTAGCCAAACAATTAGTTGGACGTCACAGTTAGAAGGTATTGCTTGAACAAATTTGTCTACGGCAATCACACGTTGTCCAATAACAAATCATAAACCCTGTTGTTGTTACGGCAAAAGTCATTTACCAACAATGCGTAACGTGGTATGGACCTGCTATAAGGAAATTAAGGGCAGCACTCGCAGCACAGGTTCAGTGCTAAACGTACGAAACCCACGATATTGTAGCTAATTAATTATCGTCCAAACACGTCCTCCTTTGGTTTCGGTACTCCTGTCACCCGTCATGTCCAGCGCTATCATGCTCCTTTCACTCCCTGCTACCAAAATCTTGTTGAGAGCCGGCTTCTAGTAACTGCTTGGGAAACGCAACGCAGAGCGTTGAAGAAATATAACATGTGATCAGGGCTAGATTATTGGTGAAGCACCGAAGCCACCCACTTGAACCACTCCCATTAAGGTGCAATCGTCTATGTAATGATTATCAGATCTAACAGCCAAAATTCCAGGATTCACTTTTGGCAAAAGTATGCTCATTACCATCTTGGGATGATACCATCAAGTGAAAAACGACGTCTATACTAAAGGAAGAAAATTAAAGTCCTGCGATCGCAGTCAGAGCTGAAATTATTAATAAGGGATGTGGATAAGGATTTAGGACAAATATAGGATCAGTTTTTGACGGTAACACAAATATGGACAATGCTTTTGCACAACAAACCATATTCATATTCTCCACTAACCACCTAAAGAGGATTGGGTTCTTGCAATACAGTTCAATCACAACTGGCAACTCAAAAACTGAATTTAGGAGACCAACAAATGCTATCATTCACAAGTGAAGCTTAGAATGTAATCGTCATGTATTAATCAGATGTTATACTAAAAAAAAATAGTTATGCGTTCATGTTCTTAGAATTACGAAAACTGATAATAGCTAACGACCGAAAGGCAGGTTGCAACGATCTTAATTCTTAAATTCTTTTTTCTTTAGAAAATAGGGGAAAAGATTACTATAGATAAAAAGAAATATTGGACTCGTGCTTAGGCAATATAGTAATCCCAAACAAGTCTAATTACAACGGGAAGGCAATGCCAAGAGACCGCAGGAAACATAGTTTTATCAAAAGGACCTAGTAAACTTAAACTAGCAAGACTAGCGTACATTGGTTCAAATTAATATGTACAACTCGTAAATTACAGAAGTAACTTCTACCAGCCATGTACTTCAACTCCAAAAAAAAAAAAAGGCAAAATAAAGGCAGATAGAGTGATTGATAACTAGAAGTCAAAAGATTGCTTGTGAATCAATTTTAAAAATAACGCTCATATGACCCGCCTCTCATGCCCAATGAAGAATTTCCAACACACCCTTCAGAATGTCATACGTAACTGTCTGGTTGTCATAACGCAAATTAAGGCCTTCCATATAATCTCCACTAGAAGTTAGTAGAATACCATTAATCCCACAAACAATCGCCTCGACTCTCTAGAAAGAATGCGCCCACCCTCAAAAAGATTTACAACAATGACTAGCATTGATAGAAAAGAGATACAAGTTGTACTGCAAGTTCTTTTGAAAAACTCACGATTTAAGCCGATAAATTGTTAGAACTTGAAGTCTTTTATCTTTAATCGTTGTCTCAACACCACAGTGAAGCTTTGCCCGTGTGCCAGATATCAGGAAGAAAAAGTTAGGATACAATAAGTCATAACTCTCAAGCATCTCCAAACTCTGAAATCCTCCTTTCCAGCAAAGAGTACCAAATTTATGATTTGTCAGGCATATAATTACATGTATGGTCACAAACTAATACAAAGAGACAGATTGCACACGTAGAAGTTAACTTGTGAAAGTAGAAAAATAATATGTTAACTAAAGTTACGAACAGGAGAGGCAGAAAATTACCTGGTAAAAGAAAAAGTTGGATTACTTGTCATTGCTTCAGTGCGTTATAAATTTCACCAAATAGTGAGGTGGTAAAGACCAAATCTACCTCAGAAGCACTAAAACTGCTCAGCAGCTCAAGGTATAGTAGTAGCTTCAAAGCATGCTCATCCTAAAGTACTGTGCAATCCATTTGTCGATATGCAGCAAAATACTTGAAAGAAGAAAAGAAATACAAAAACAGAAAAGCCTGAATAAGATAAGGGATCATGACAAACACAATTTACTTCTCCTTAGAGCAAGATCTATCTACAGAAAGTGGTGGCCTGCCTTAAGCCATTAACTATTGTTGCCACCCTAATTAGTTATGGCCAGATGTTTAATCCTCAATAAAGCAAGCAAGTCCAACATCAAGCTCCATCAAACTCAAAAACATTCATTATTTTCAAATGTAAATACCTGAATGCAATGTAAATTATGAAACATAACTATGTAACAGTAATCAGATAAGCTCGTAACATTAGCATATTGAAATTATAAGTGATGTTAGCAAAGAGAGAATACAAGAAGATTGAAATATAACAAATAAAAAATTGCATAAATGCACTCCAAGTTTTATGAAGTAGGTCAGCAGATTTCATCCTTTTAAAATTGCTCGGTAGACTGTATTGCGAGGTTTTCTAAACTTGCAATGTATGGGCAAAGTACCTTTTCTGTTGTATTGCCTTCAGAAATGAATCATGTCAGTTGACAGCCACTGAGTGCACACTCCCAACTCTGAGAATGAATGAAAAAGAAGAGCACACAAAAAATGTTTAAGTGAACAGAGAATCTCTTAAACTTTTGTATATTTTGATAATAAGGCTAAATTAACAAAAACAAAAAATCATCCATTTCACAACTTATTCAATCAAGGGCATACTGAGTCCAAACTCTGGAATAGAACAGAACATAAATTAAATAAATTCAGGATGATACCTGAAGATTCACCGTACAGCAATACATCTCTTCATCGTAAATAAAATGGACATGCAGTCCATACTCCATAACAAAAACAGGCATGCAACCTGCACTTACTACTTAAATCTTTAACGATTATTGTCATCAAGGGAGGAAAACAGCAAGAAGTACAGCAGGAAGCAAGAAGATAAATGTTTGATTCTTGAATAACATCTTATGGCAACCAAGTAAAATTCTCCCTGTTATAAATAAATGCACAAAAGAAACAATCTTGAGAAAAAGAACAAAGAGTATAAAAAGATTAAAAAGAATCATAGAATAATGAATAATGAATAATTTTCAATTGATATTTCCACAATATGTGGACACATGTTATCGAGGGAAAAATCAATAAATTAATAACTGATGTCCAACGAACTTCCATTGTACAGAATACAAATTGTATCGGCACAGAATGCACCATGAATTACAAGTTTTGGAATTCCAATCCCGCGGTGCAATTACATGGATGGAGTAATGATCATGACCATGTATTTACGGTCCACCCAAAATGCTGATACTGCAGTCACTCCACCAATCCAAGCTGATGTGACTACATTATCACAGAATTCTGATTGTTGCCAAGACTCATCTTCAGATTAATAAGGTTTACTCTGTTTGTTGTCTCTTTTCAGCTGAACTTTCAGTTTCTTACCTCCTAATTGGCATCCATTCATCATACTAATTGCAGCTTGAGCTGATGCAGGTGAGTCATAACTAACAAACCCTGCAAATAGAGGCATGTTATTAAATGTCAACAGCCAAATTGAGGTTGAAAATCATGTTGAGAATGAGCATACCAAAGCACTTGCTAACACCAGTTGCCTTATCAACAAAAACCTTAGCACTCAAGACTTTACCAAATGCCTGAAAAGCATTGGCAAGCTCTTGATCACCAAATTCTTGAGGTATGTGATATATAAACAAATTGGCCCCAGGTGGACCTAAGTCAAATAACATAGAGTATTTAGCAGGTAAACACTAGTAACAATAAGATAAGGGAACAAAAACAGGGACTTTTGTGTGGAAAACAAACCTTCAATCTGGCCTGCAGAACTGGTACTAGCACCTGATGATGCTGCAGAACTACAGCTCGCAGCTGCAGGTGGCAGAGGACTAGGTGAACCACTCAACGAATGGTGAGCCATCATGCTTCCAGGATATGAAATGGGATATTGGAGACCTGGCACTGTGGGATACGCAGAACCCACATAACTTGCAGGAGTCACTGCATAGTTTCTAGGTGCCATAGTTGGAACAAGGTCAGGCCTGATTGCACCACGCACAGGATTTCCTTGATTCACGGGAGGAATCATACCATGAAAAGAGGGTTGATGAAAAGCTGCTTGATTCTGCATAGCTGGCAGGCGATATGGAATGAGTCCATAAGTTCCAGGAGCCTACAACAGAATGACCAACACAATACTCACCTTTGATAACACATTATTGGTAGATAAAATTGACAGAACACAAAATCCAATTAAGAAGAAAAGAGAGACCACAAATTTTAAGGATATGCCAGTTTTCTAATAAGTTGAAAGACCTTCTCTAAACAATTGCAGTTAAACTACTGACCTGATACCCATAACTGTTGTAGGGGGGTACATAACCCAATGGCATGGCACCAAATAATGAGGGATGTTGTGCATCAGTATTTGACAAGTTGGATGCCTGAGATTGTGCTTTCTGAGCTCTTCGGGCTTGTCTTTCCTTTTCTGTATCTGCCCATTTGACAACCAAAGGAACACTTGAACCCTAGTAAACCGAAAGATAAGAATCAGACTGAATCATTGGAACAAAATCATTGACAAAAAAAGGTTCCAGGCTTTGAATTCAAAATCCATGGAAGAACGGTCATCTTTTAAACAGAATTAAAAAATGTGGCACTTATGTATGTTCAGACAATTGGTTCAGAAAATATATGGGCAGGCCTTTTAGTTTCAGAGAACCCACACCAACATCAGAATGGTTAGTTAAACTATTGTAATGCCACAACTTCCTCCTCTATCTGATTTAATTGTCAGCATAGAATATTGAACAATTGATGTGTGTTAAGCTATGCCCTCAAGCTACAGATAAAATAGTTAAACTGTCTAGAATAACTAAAAGTTTAAGAAATTGTAGACAGTGTCAGATTAAAGTTGCTTCCTGACCAGAACATTACTGATTTAGCTTGACAAGCTTCTAGTTCAGTTGACACGGAGAAGAACTCACTGTAATAGGGACAGTCCTTTCAGAACTCATTTTCACAGTCGACAAAAGCTGGCCTTTACCTAAGTTGATACATACACATCCTAAACTTATAATACAAAATTATAATACAAAGTACAAACTAAGAAAACAACTTATCCAACAAAAGAAACAGTGAACCTAAATGTAATGCAACAGATAAAGCAATCTTCCAAGGCTAAAAGAATTACTAAGGATACTTTTGAGCTAAACATATTGTTTGAATCACAAACCTCCATTTTATGCTTTCCATTGGTGGCCTCCATGGCAGCAATGGCTTGCTCTTTTGTTTCATACTTCAGAAAAGCACAGCCTACAAATTTAAGTAGCAAAAATCAAAATTACCATTTCATTTCTTCAGGATTTGTGAACCAAAAAGGGAAATAAGCACCTTTGCTTGTCTGTTGCGAACCTCTTAGAATTTGTAGGTCTTTTATAGTTCCATGTTTAGAGAACAATTCAGATACTTCAGCTTCTGAAACATTTTTTGGAAGCATACCCACAAAGAGTTTGTGCTCTGGATTGAAAGGAAAGTAACAAATCATTCAAAAAATCACAAAAGCATAATCTTCTAAAATTACTCACAGTAATCTAAAACACCAGTATCTGGAAAGGAATCAGGATAAAGCAATATAAGAGACAACTAGGTATCACGTCAAGAAATTATACTACACCTAGCCTTTCCAACTCGCCATCTGCATACTTCACTTGCAATGGACTAGATGCCTGAAGTTGACAAAAGAACAGGATGCACTCCAATTAGAGAGGCAGCGACACCAATGCGTCAAAATGTAACGAAAAACAAATACATAAAAATAGTTGGAATTTATTTGCGCAGAAGTTATGATTGTCACAGTATCTAAATCAATCTATGCACTCAATCAAGCCCAAAGAGAATTAATGAGAAATTAAATTTAAAAAATTATTCATTAAAATAAGTTGACAAGAGTCAAGCCTCAAAAGCACAATGGTAACAAGGAATAAGGGTTTGTCTATGTCAGAAGTTGTCACAATATGATTCAATTGATCATAGCTTTTAATATTGAGATGGCTGCGTATTGTAACAGTTAATCGTGATATCATTTGTTTAACAAATTGGCTAATAGTGTCATTTCATTACTTAGAATGAACGAACCACTAGATGGCTACACAGACTCAATAATATCTTTTATGAAACAATTGTAACCTACAATCTGTTGTTTTGACATTACAAACAAATAAGTGAAATGAATATCAACCCACAGTTTGCCATTCCCCGGTCAATCCAGTTAATACTGTTTGTCACAAGACTCAGAATGTTCATCAAGTCTCTGCACTTTGAAGAAAGAAACAAAATTTTCTTTTAAATCTTCTAAATTGGAGTCAGCATCTCCATTTGCTTCATGCAAGTGATGCAGCCATCAATCCTTTTTACAAATGCCATCACGCATTTTGCTGAAGTCCACCTCACTGAAGAACTTTGCATAGACCAATTACATCATTAAATGCTGCATTGTACAGTCCAGTGGTATTACTATACAACCAGATAATCCAACTCCGCTAGGGATTACAAAATCAATATCAGAGCCTTTTAAGATAACAGAGGCTCAACAAATTTCAGACTTCCAACCAAATCAAACAGAATACCAGAAACACCCATTGTTAAGAATGTCCTATGTACTACAAGACCAATACTTATCCACTAATGCAATGTTTGAGATCAGCAATTACGCACTACAAGCAGTAAGCTTTGAGCAACATAATTCAAAGAAAACAATAACTAGAGATCACAAAAAGCACTAACCCCAGGCAACGTTTTCTTATTGTGACAAGCATTGACCGCCTTATCCGCTTCCAGCCTCGACGGACATATTACAAAACAACAACCTGTTTTACATACCACAAAAACTACTCAAATTAGGGTTTCAAACGCCGGAAATCTCAGATTAATCAAAAGAAAAAAGAACTCCTAATCATGCAGAAAGCAAAGCCTCTTAAGAAGAGAGAAATAAAACAGAGAGATTTGAAGAATGTAAGAAGAAAGAAAGAGAAACCTCTAGAAGCTCGCGTGGTCTTGTCTTTGATGATGTTGACCTCGTCCACCAAAGCAAACTCTTTGAACATTGCGAGAAGCTGAGCTTCTGTCATGTGCTTAGGTACTTGACCTACAAACAGTTTCACGCTCTCTTCGCTCGATTTCTTCTCCGCCATTACTGCCTAAAAACACACACAAAGATATATAGCACTCTCTCTCTCTACGACTCCTCCGTCTTTCTAAAATTCACTCTCTGGCCTTTCTTTCTCTCTCCTCCGTTCTTCTTTTTGTTGTTTCTTCGAATTTTCTTTATTTTTTTTTTCCCTCGCAGAGTCGTCGCTGTGAAAATTGGGGCTTTTGTTGATGGCAAAGTTGGATCTCCCATACATAATATTATAATTAAATGCACAAAAAGGGCCTCAACATTTGCTTAATTTACGATATCGGCCTAACTGTTGTTTCCATTCGTTGAGTTTGGACTAGAGCGCTTACAATTTTGGCTGTTTAAATGACTACAATGCCCCTCAGTTTCGACTCCGCCCTCATCTCATGCATGGCCTCGATCATGGTCGTGAATTTTGATTGGCTAGTGTTCTGTCCCCAGAAGGGTAGTCTCCTACGAAAATAAAATGTTTCGTCTTCTGTGCCAAATACGGAAAGTACGTTTCTTTCAACCGCCTATACAAAAAGTTAATCTTTCATGGTAAAACATAAGGATGGATTTGAGTGCTGCCACACTTATTTGAGCTACGAGATATGAACCTCAATAGGAAAGACTATCCACATTGGATCAATGGAAGGAATTTGAGGCTAATTTTGGTATGCTGATATAATTTATATGAATGATGAGAAGCTCTGAGATTTTCGAAAACTTGAGCGTTACAGTAAGTACATTTGGATGGAGTTCTATCTCGAGGTAAGGATTACCATTTTGACAAAGTTTCATCGGCACCTCATCCCAACAAGAATCAAGCAGGTAATGAGAATATAACAGGGCATGTATTGTTTAGTGGGTATTGTAGGTAGCCAAATTGTACATACTCCAATTGTTGGAGATGATAATCACTTCTTTTTATCAATTAATATTCTACTTATTTTCCAAAAATGAACAAAAGGATGGATTATTTTGAAAAATCTTAAAATATTAAGTATATTATGTTTTTTTAGGATATAAAACAAAATTTGCATTCATAACTTTAAAATACTGAATAAACAATTGGTTAGTACTTTGTAGCTACTGCAAAAAGGTGTTATTATTGAAAAAAGATCAAGAAAATTCACCATATTCTTGGTTAAAGTTGATTTCTCTTTCTTGACTCTCTTGTAGCTACAGAAACTTGATATGAAATAATCTATAACCTTAGTTAACAGAGAGAAGATTAATTTATACATCTATGACCTTTAATTTGACACATCGATTAAGTGACCAAAATAAACGATTCATATTTATTCTAAATAATAAATATACACCAAATAGAACTCTTTAATTATATTAATATTATTATTAATATACACAAAATATGGCCACCAATCGGGTGTATTCTTACGTTCCTCCAGTTAGCTTGATACTTCAAACTTTAGTTTAAAAGTGTAAATATTAGGCGCACATAAATAAATCTCTTAATATCTTTATAATTTACCTCAACACAGTAAATCACATAATGCGAGTAGAAGTGGTCATACACTTCAACACCGCACACTTCCTTTCATGTACTACAACACTGGTAATTTATCAAGTTAGGTAATACAAGTAATATATAAAAATCATTAAGGTCCACATTAATGTCTCATAACAGTTACATGTGTACATTCATAATAGATAAAAAAAATTGTCAATCAAAAAATTTATTGAGCTTAAGATTGTCAAAAAGACATTAAAAAATCATCAATATAATCAAGGCCTATTCTTGAACACATTCCTTAAATATTTTGGCTGAAGACCTTTAGTTAAGGGATTTGCAATCATAAGATTCATCTTAATATATTTAATACACACTCATTGTTTATGAACTTCCTCCTTTACGGCAAAAAATTTTAACTCCATATGTTTAGGCCCTGTTTGATTCCACTTTAATTTTCTGTTGCGGTTTTTTTGTTTTTATTTTTAATTTTTGTTTTTATTTTTAGTTCTTCTTTATTAAAAAAACATAAACTTTGTTTTTTGAGATTTGTAATAATAATTTAAAAACAAAAACATGTTTGATGTCATCATCTTGTTTTTTTAAATTATATTATTAGATGTTAATATTAAACTTTAATTTATATATATTAAATATCAAATTGTATGGTTAATTTTAATATTTTTAATTATGGTTAGAAATTAAATGTATGAATATTTATATAATTAAAGAAATTTAGACATCAATTATATATAATAAAATTCTATAAACTATAAAAATTACATTAAGTCATTCTAATAAATAAGACTTGTTCATCAAACTATAATGCTTCAAAACATAATCGTATATTATTTACAAAAGAAAACATAAATCAATTAGAATTAATATAATAATTCCGTATTTGTCTAGCAATTTCATTAGCTTTTAAGACATAATTCGAAGTTGTATTAGAGTGATATTATACTCTACTTGAGAACTTGCATCTTCATTTTCACTTTTGCTAAGATGTTATTCGTTTTCAACACAATTGTCAAATAATTCATTGCTTTATAAATGCATTATAATATAGATATGTATAACAGAACAAACAATAATGATGTATTTTTATTTCTTCATATCATAATTCAGCATGTTTAAAAGTATAGAGAATCTTGCTTTTAAAACGCCCAAATAACTTTCAATAACATTTTTTAATAAAGAATGTTTGTAGTTAAATAATTCATGTGGACCTTAAGGTCTTTCTCTTCTTTTATAATCTCATAAATGATATCTCTCACATCGATATGGTAAAAGAAATTCAGGTATATTGGGTAGCCTAAATCAACAAAACAGAACTTATATAATATATAAAAAAGGTAATATTAACAAGAAGTAACTAAAAATATTCGTAATTACTATGTTAATTTAAAATATTATAATACCTTATAAACGTATAGAAAATTGCTTCGCTGGATTTGTTTCTATTTTTAAAAGAACTCGAGAATCATTTGTAGTACCTTTCCATCCTACCATTACATATGTGAAGTACAAGTCAAATGAGCAACAACACATAATATTTTAGGTTGAATCAGTTCTTTTACCCCTATATGGTATTTGTTCATTAGTAAGAATATGTACATCAATATGTGTACCATCTATTACTAATATACAATCCTTTAAAAAATTATACTATTAGAATAATTATCAATCATAATGACATAATGAAAATAGTAATTAAATATATGAATGTACCTAAAAATATAAAAAGAATTTTGAATTATGTTGAATTTCAGGAGGTGTATTGGCAAAGGATGAAGTAGTAATAACTCTTTTCGTAAAATAGTTAACTATATATAAGACTTTGGGAAAGTACTTCAAAATTGTCTAGGTTGAATGTTGAAAGCATTCTTCATTAACTTTAGTTGTCTCATTATACCCTATAGTCATCAAGAAAATTGCTAATTGTTCCTCCACAATTAAATGACTTATTAGTTTTAAGCCTCCTAAACTCTTCAACTCATCATATAAGCTTAAGAAGATTGTCTTGTTCATTCTTAAATTCTCATAAATCCTTGTATAATTTCTATTCAGCAGTTACAATGACCTCATTGAGTAGAAGCTCTACATGGTTGCTTTTGTAAATTAAAATATTTGTTCTCTTACTCAGTTAGAGAAATAATAACTACCTTCATCTATTCATCATCATAATCTAATTTGAAATCCAATAAGAAACCCATGTAAGGCAAAAGGTTTATATCAAATATTCATACAAAACATAGATTTAAAGTGTTGAAACCATTGAATAGTTCTTAATATAAAAGTATGAAATCAATAAGAATTATGTACGCAGTAACATAAAAATATAACTAAAGTGACATGATATAATCCAGCTTCCTTGCATCTGCCATCTTGATAAAAATATCCCTATAAAATGGAGAATCATGTAAAGCCTTTACGGCTTTTCCTTACTGCACACCCTTAACATCCAATTCATCTAAGGAATTCAAACATTCCATTATTATATTACTCTTTTGATTAATTGATAAATTCGGGATCCATTCTCTATAGTGGATGATGTTTTGGTCAATTTTTTCTCCAGTAAATCATTCTTTCTTTTTGATTGTTCACCAACCATAATCAAGACATCGTCTGAAATGTTATCTTCTTTTTCTTCTTATTCTTAGGAAATTTTTTCCTTTTTAATGGAGAACTTGTAACTTGTTCTCCTTTTTCATGATATGAGCAATCTTCATCAACATTAATTCTTTATGTTCCTCTTTTGTACTATTCGATGGAGATTTAGTTGATGGATGTGCATGCAAAATACTTGCAGTAGTATCTCTAAACATATGACATAAGTATGAAAACTCTTTTCATCCTTTTTTCTTGAATATGTGAGTCATTTTATTCAACTATAATGATGAAAAGGGAATATAAGACTAAATATTGTATAATATGATATAGTAATAAACAAATATATTTTACCTTAAATAAATTTTCCCAATATTCAGTTGTGGCATTGACTTCACTGATGAAGGAGTTATAACTAATTCCTTTTTCTTTGAGTAAGCCCTTGAAATTCGTCAATCCAGCTTTTAATGCAGTATATTTATTCTTCAATTGAACATCAATATAGTCTTTATTGAATTTTGTTTAAAGGCTTACCTTAATATTCTTTCAACCAAATTTGAAAAAGGTAGTAGTTATTCAATTTTCCTTCTTCATTTCTTCCAGCATCAATGAGATTAAATGCATCTAATGGCATCATTCCATACCTCATCCTCTTCATTTATTTGCATATAATCATTAAAATCATTCATACTGTTCAAAACTTCCATCACTAAATGTAATTTCATATAAGTGATATTAATTACAACAATTTTCACAAAGAATTAAATACTAAGTATGGTTTGAAAATAATCACGAGATAATCATAGACGACAGTAAAAATTATCCATTTTAAAAATAAAATTTCAAACTTAGGCATATGCAATGTCTAAGTCTAGTATAATGCCCTTGCACTAAAAAAGTGATTGTGTTCTTAAAGGATTCATATGCTATAAGAGATCTGCACCTAAAAACAAGTATGAATACAAAGAGATGTGCATATATTTTTAAAAAAATATTCATGAAATATTGTTACTAATTCCAAAAATTCAATTCGCAAAACTTTTACAATTATAACTTAATTTCATAAAATTTATCCTTAAATGGTATTAAGGAAGATTATCATTAATAATGATATATATGAGTAGTATAAGAAGTGGATCATGCTTGGTTATTATGCAACTACTTGAATACTCCATCCAAGAAGTTTGTATTTTTAGGAGCATCTTAAAGAATCATATAAGAGCCTATACATTTTATGTTGGCCCCGGGTCTCGGTCCTTATTTCATGACAAAATTCGTCAAAATTAAGGGACTTTTTAAAAATAAAATTAAATAAAACTACGATAAAGATATAAAGAACTCATGGTCGGAGTAAAAACAAATACACAAATAAATAAAAATAAAAAGAGAAGTGTAAAAGTCACGGGCATGACTTAAAACTGTGAGAGGGGGAGTTGCGGTCGTACTTATGTACAATTGCGACTTTTGATGAACATTTGAGGTTTGTCGCAATTTAACTACCCTTTTTACTGAACTGCAACACACCTCGTCAAGGTGATACGATACTCTCAAAATACTTTTATCTTCTACTTGCTATTCTATATCTCTTCAGCGTTGATCCACTTAACTCTTCTGTTTTTCTTGAGTCGCACAGAATCTATTACAGAGCATTTTTCATGTCATATGCAATCATTCACTTGCAGTTATCATATACAATCACTTTCACATTTCAATTTTATCATACCTAAGTTCCTTTAGCAATAACAACAACATCAACTCAAATTCATGAACCTAATAATATAGGTAGGCTACTTTACATTAAACAAAATTCGTGCGCTCTCTATAGTATATTCAATTTCTTATGCCTGAGTCATATTTCTAACTGATTCCAATAGTCACTTATGATTTGTTTAATATTCATTCGTTCCTAGAGATGGAACATTTCATTTACGCGATATGATTCAATAAAACATCTTTATCACAAGAAGGTTTCTCACCTCAATCATCTACACTATTTCCATAATCTTTATCAATCAACTATATTCATCATTGCTGTTTCAGGCATTCTTAACACCACAATAAGATCAATTTCAACTATTCATGATATTTCAATAAAATCAATTACTGTCACACTTTACATTATCAGAATAATAGAAAGGTATTTTCGACAAGTCACCAATTAATATCTCATGCTAATGATACTTCAATCCAATTGATTCTGAACAACATTTGAATATTCTATGACTATTCAAAAGTTATTTCTCTATAGTAGTTACTTTTTCAATATAACCACCAAATCTTATACTTCCATTGCGTTACTCTGATTCATCTCATGATTTTAACTACAGAGATCATAGATTACCTCTTATACCATATCCAAATATAGATTTCATATGTGCTCAATCACATTATCCACCAATGTAACCACATTATCGGATATGCACCTATAATAACTGGTTAATGTAACTTTGAGAACTTCTACATATATCACTATCATTTATTTCATTTTCCATATGTACGTTCTCAATCAATCAGAATTATAGACACATAACCATCTTGAAACTCTGATCTCAAATCCACTAACACAATCTTATACTATATCATAACCCTTATCACATTAATTAAACAATTATTTTAAATTCTAAGTTCAACCTGTTAATTCCACTTTGTTTGTACACTTTAAATCTTGTCATTTCTACTTATGTCTCTATTTCTTTCTCAGTCAATTTATAAAAATATATTCACATCCATATCAATTCAAGTACATATCCATAACAAAATTCCATTACCATATTCACTGACATAAACCACAAATACTAAATCTATAACTAACATATCGGACTTTGCAGTATTTCTTATTTCTAGATATCCACAAACTTTCATTATCTTACACTCTGACAAATCACCATTCTTCTCATTATTTCTACTAGTTCAACTCTTAACGAAAGTTCATAAATGTGACTCATATGGTTGCAATTACTGGGATTCTATACTTATCAATACCCATATGTAATGGTGGGGAATCAGATGCAACAGATCCTTGTAAAACTTCTCGTATGCTTCTACGAGGTGACATTTTCCTCCTTTAATAGGACATTATCTTTTCGCTTTTTTTCCTTTTAATTGTATTTCCTACATATATGCATGATATGCATGTCACTTAACGCAATCAATAAACTCAACAATGTAAACAAATAGTTTAGCAATACAAACACTTTATCACACGTCATATATTTCATAGTATAACATATTCTAAGCCTAGGAATCCTTAGAAACCTTGGGCTCTAATACCAAAGATGTTGGCCCCGGGTCTTGGTTCTTATTTTGTGGCGACAAGGCGTCAAAAATTAAGGGAATTTTCAAAATAAAAGTATATATATATATATATGTATGTATAACTAACATCAAGATAAAAAATTTTAATTTTCTTGGTGGGAGTAAAAAATAAATAAATAATAAAAAATTTAACGATTGTGTATTTCTAAATGTCAAGGCCATGACAACAAGGAGTCATGGGCATGAGTCAGTAGAGGAGTCGCGATCGTGCTTGTACATGATAGTGACTTTTGGTAAATAGTGCGGTTCGTCGCGATTCGTGAAAAATCTGACTGTACACCCTTACTTTAAATCATCATAACTTTCAATCCTGAAGTCTAAAAATTATAAACTTTATGTCGTTAGAAAGCTAAAAGAAAGATCTACAACTTTCATGAAAAATAATTTGTCAAATTCTACCTAGATCAATATAGTTTATTCATTGAAGTTTCATAATACACTTTTACCCCCCTTTTCTCTTATTTTCTCTCATCTGTCAATAAACACTTCTATGAAATTTCCAAAAGACCCGAAACCAACAGCACAATCTATACATACAAAACTCCCAGTTTGACCATTTTCTTAAGAAAATCTATCCAAAATCCATTAAACATCACACACTGTATTCCTAACTGAAATTAACAACTTAACAGAGAAGAGGATTTGAACATGAACAAAAAAGAAATTCTTCAACTCTTACCTTCATTCATTTCTCGAACAAACAATGTGTACATTTCTTCAGTTACATATCAAAAGCCATATCAGTAGTATAATAAAAAAAATACAATCATGAATGCTCGTGCTTGACATGCTTATAAAGCTACCAAAATGATTGAACTAACTTAGTTACAAAAGATATATCTGTCTTAGACTTTTGCTGAAGTTTTGCAAGGTTTAATATTAATCTGCTAATTCTTGCACCTGAGAAGTGGAAAGATAATAGGGTGAGCTGGGAAACTCAGTGACTAATACGTTTATAGCCATCGGCGATGAGCCACACATACACATAACCAAGCATATTTATATACACCAATCTAATTCACAGAACACTTAATTTAAATTACAGTAACATAATCCATATCATATATTTTACAATCATAAAACAAAGCATTCAATTATAAATCATGCTCAACAAATCACAACAAGTACACAACAATATGGCTCAAGAGAATCCTTTAAAACAAAATGGCAAAACTGAAGTTACACCATGAACAGAATAAGTCCATTTTTCGGAGCTCGTGTGTCACAAGCGGGTAGCCGGGAGAGGCTTTAGATCAACGTGCATGTGATGAACGAAATGGTATCTCTCTTGTCCACATAAGCAAATTTTCAATGCTTGCATATTTCATACCATATTCATCTTTTCATACTTCTTAAATTTTCTGTTTTCATTAACATCAAAGTAGCAGAATTCTTGTAAAACAAACATGATATTAAATTCACATAATATTTTTCCCACATTCACAATTATTCATGACAAGCATTTATACACACAAAATTAAATAATACAGCCCATCTCATAAAAACTATAAACATATTACCTACCCATTTACTGGTAACTCCAAGATCAAATTTGTTTTTCCTCTTGTTTTTGCCTTCAACTTTCTTGGTTTCCTTTAAACAAACATATTTTTCATTCAAACTAATATACAAATAGAAAATCATTAAAGTTCTAATATCCAGGAATGAGCTTAGACTTAAGCTACTCTTAGTTTAACTAAGCTAAACTAACTAATATCTAGTAGAAAATCCATGAAAATTAAAATAGATTTCTTCTCTCCTTTCTCCATTCATTTTCAGCACATAAAACCTATTTTCTCTGCTTTATTCTTCTATCAAAACAAGAAAATAGATAAAGGGTTACCTAAAACTCAGCTGAACCTTCTTCTTCCACTTCTTATCTCCTTTATCTTTATTTCCTTCTTCTTTGTTTCTAAATCGGTTTCTGCTTCTCTTTTTCTACTTCTTTCTACATTTTTCTTCTCTCTTTCTTTCTTATTTTACACGACTCTCTCTCTCTTTCCCTAACCTGTCAAACATGTCTCTCCCTTTCACGACTCTCTTCCTCTTTCTTTAGTTTCTTTTGGGTTTTTGTACGACTTTCTCTCTTTTTCTTTCTTACTATACACGACTCTCTTCTCTTCTTTTCTTATTAGTTTAAGATAAACTTTTGTATTTCCAAGCTTATCCTTCCATATTTAATCTAATCCCTTATAATTCCTTAACTTAATTCTAACACTTCCATTTAATCCATGCAACCATATGTAATTACAAACTATTCATAAATAAACTCCATAAATTTCTAATTCAAGAATTCTGATTTTTACTCGACTAAATGCCAATAATTTTTCATTTAATAATTCTAACTTCTAAGAAAATTTTAGGGTCCAATACATATTATCTGTTGTGACTTGATGCAGTAACCAATGTTGAATCAACCAATGATGATTCGGTGAATGGTCTAACATAGTTAATAAGGTAATCTCTCATTCTCTCTTGATCAATTTGGTTTAATTGGTTGTTTTGAGACATTATGTGGCTAATTTGAGAATTTTGTATGTTAATATTGGGAATATGGATAATGCCTATAATGTATTTGATGAAATGTCGTAGAGATGATTAAGATTTATTATGAATAACCAAGGTACTTCCATACTTGTAATTATTTTAGTTGTACATTATGGGTTTTATTTGGATGTTTTAACCAGAAAAATGATATGTTTTAGGCATTTGTACTCTCTATGCTACTTTTGGTTACTTTTGTATCCATAAAGGCACTATATAGTCTCATACTATAGTCACAGTCACATTTCTTATATTTGCTTAGTTTCTTGTTTGCCAATTCCATCTTGTTGCTTTAGGAGTCTATATAATTTGTCATTTGAATCTCAGTATAACATGTTCACTTCAAATAATATCCATCATCTGATAGCTGAAGGGGTATCTTTTGCTTGTATATGCTGAGATGGCTACCCCCAATAACTTTTAAGTAAGCACCTTACTAACCCTCTCCTAGCTTTTGAATGCTCCCCTATTCCTCTCATCTCGTACGACAATCACCACTTATATGAAAGTATGATTATGAAAATCCATTTTTCTTCCCTTTATTTGAGCTGAATTCTAATGCTCCACTCGATTAAGTTTTTCTATAAGTTTGGTTTATTATCTAATCCATATCTTTAAGAAATCTCTTTCCAAGATTTATTTTAAGAGGGACATTGAAATAAGAGATATTTTATTGATTCTAAGTTAGATTTGAAAAGGAAACATTGATTAGGGATAAATAAAAATTTATGTATCATGTTATGGTTGGGAGCTTTCTTTAATTTCCAACCACATTTAGAATATCGTTCTTGGTATCATGTACTTGGCTTATACTAGATTATGCCACGAGATCATCTGCAGTGCCTCCCATACTAAAACCCTAGCTTTCTTATTTTAGATAACTCTCCATTACTTGTGTGTATCCATGTTACCTTATCCTCTTTTCTAGGGATTAAGGCTATATCCATTAGATTTGCCATTTAATTTTGTATCTGTTATTAGTCTAGATAATAATTCCTTAATGTGTATATCATCTTTGACTGTAGCATTAATCTAGAGAATATTCTTGAGTTGTAATACTGCTGCTTGATGTTCCATAAGGCCATACTAAAACCAATTTAAAATTGCAAATTGTATAGAGTCCTAAACTAATTAATTGTGATCTATAAACACTTATTGAATACAATTTGAAAGATAGTGACTGCAATAGAAACGATGGAGCTATATATTGAATTATTTATCCTCTCTTTTTTTCTCAACCGAGGATAATATGTTCTTGATGCAGACCAAGCCTAACTAACCAAAAGACTAGTTTAGTAGATAGGTTTGCCTAGCCTACATATAAGGTCATCTCGACCAATACTCTTAAGCAATCTGGGTCACCTTCTACGAGAGGACCGCCCAAAACCAACCCCATAGACCCATGTGCAGCCACATGCGTGAAAGCTCGACTCTGATACCAAAAGTTGATGCCTAACTCAGGTTTAATCTCCTATCGAACTCAAGGGACCTATCTACTAGACTAGTCTTTTAGTTAGTTATGCCCGGTCTGCATCAGTTCTGTTTGTGTAAACAAAATAGTTTACTCCCAATTTTAGATGGTTGGAAAAGGAACACAATCACTTACCTAATCTTAATATGCGTTTGGGCTGAAAGAACGAAATAATGGCCCAAAAATACCATAGTATTGCATGTAAAGTCTATTATATGGACATGGCATCCGAAGCTGCAATAATTGCAAATGTTCCTTTTCCCTTGAGTGCCATATGTTTTGTGAAATATCACTGCCTACCCTTCTGTTTTACTAATTTCTTTTATCTAAATTCCACCAGTGTAGAACGTTTTCCCTTCTCCAGTTGTTTCCTTTCTCTTCACTTGTTTGTTTTTTTGGTTAGCATTCAAGAACCATTTAAAGTAGCCTAAGATCTGAATTGGGGGTTATGGGTTAATCTACTGTACAGTTATGTACTATCATAAAACTTGTAGTGAATGCGTGCATACTTGTTCATATTGTACAGTAATATACCCAACCAGAATTGTGATATTATCTTCATTCACAATTTAAGTCTTGGTTAAAATTAGCGTGGGATTTGTATTTAACTCAACTCATACAATGATATATGCTTGGGGTTAAATTCACTACAATAAGCAAATAAATTTGCGATGTTTTCTTTTAAGAAAAAATGCAAATCTTCTCCAAAAGTTAACATATTACGACGATTCAAAGAATTCGTTAAAACTAACCATTTAGCGACCAAAATAAAAAGTGTCATAAAATGGGAAAATTTTGATGATGCATAATAGAAATCGTCGCCAAATGGTGAATATTTAGTGACGATTACGAGAAATTGTCACTAAATGATGCACAATGGGTGACGATATCAGATATTTGTCGCTAAATAAGCTTATGGCGACGCTTTTGAAAAACATCACCATAACTTATCAAACATTTGTTAACGAATCCTGGAAATTGTCACCAAAGGTTCTATATTTGGCGACGATATGCCGAAGTGTGACCAAAAGGTCAACATTTGGTGGCGAACTTTTTATTTGGTCGCAAAAGGTTAATCATTCAGCGTCGATTTTTTAAAATTATCACTAAATGTCAAGCATTCAGCAACGATTTCTATAAATCGTCACTAAATGTATGACATTTTCCAAATTTATTTAACTAACATTTTTATAATCTATCATAGTTAAGATATGTTTTGTTGGAGATTTATTTTTAATGTTTACAGTGTATTATTAAAAAAACTCACAACATAATTTTAAATGTTAAACAGTAGTATTAATTAATCATTAGTATTTACTAACATTGAAAAAATTAGTTATAAAAATTTTAAATTATTTTATTAATATAATAATATGATATATGGAGTAGTATGAACTTTGAAGTAGAAGTTACCCAATTCATACAGTCATAGAACCAGAACAATAGCAGTCCACATTCGATAGTACGAAACTTGACCCCTAAGTAGTAGATATATTGTTTGACAAATTATTACAGATATAATAATAAATCAACTTTAAAGTTGAGTTGATTGACTTGCTAAATGTCAGTGATATAATTATTTATTTGGATTCCAAGTAACATGAGAGTCAGCAAAGGTAAATGAGTCCTCGATGTCTAGATTCCCGAGAAGGGTCCTTGCATGTTTGAATGCACCAATTAGAACAGTAACAGTTGTTCCCTCAAGTGTAGGGTTTTTCATACCCTCTTGCAACAACTTTTTCGCTATAGCTAAACTTATAGAGGATACAGTGAATGAGTCACTAGATTTAGTACCTAAAAGACAATCAGTATAGAACTTAGGTATTGTCATATTAGTAAACCGTTAAATGAACTGAAATTGAAGTGACATGCATATGTGAATGAGCAGACGAAGTATGTGGAATTGATGAGTTTTCCAAAATAACCGATTTCCTTAATCCTTTACAGATTGTGTGACATCGCTTCCTCCTCCATGTACATGTCATCTTCGAGACTCAAGGAAAAACAACATGTAGTATAAATCATCAAATGTGAATATATATGATAGCTTCATAAAAAGAAATGAGATGTACATAATAAGGAAAGTGATGTCGTTCGGATGATAATAAACACCTTGAAGCAGAAGATCGGCCATGGAAGGCAAACGATGATTAGTGTATAAAGTGGAGACTTTTTTTGCATTATTGGTTTTTTCAGTAGGGACAATTTTGCCACATTTCTTCCAACGAAATGAATTAGGGTCATCTAGAACTAGTTTCTATGTCAACATTCCTTAATAATAATGTTAAGAGGTATATTCTATAAAAGTTGATTTAGAATAAAATGGTGATATGTTTAACTCCAATTTCGATGACAAGTGAAACTAGTCCAGTTTAGCACTTATACATCTTCAATGTGCCTAATAATATGAAAGTTACCGTTACTAAAATTTCAAAATTTTATTATGTAATTTGTATCATATGTTAAATTTAGAATTTAAAGTAGAATAGACATGACTATGGTCTTAATGTACAGAAATATAGTATTATCTATATGTCTCTATATTACTATTAATGGAAATGAATAAAAGTAAAATACT
>JANIIA010000004.1:16740011-16768443 GCA_027478495.1 Erythroxylum alaternifolium | reverse complement strand
GGAGAGGGGGGGGGTCTTAGGTTTGGTTAAATGTGAGTTTTCCTTTTATTAAAAATGTTGAAGCTGAAGACTCAATAATGACATTTAACTTTAAACTTTACCGACAGAATAAATTTCCATCAGTAATCCCCGATGCTTATTTTGCCACCATCCATTGCCGTCAATTTTTACGATGGCCTTCACTTTTCTGTCAGGAAAATTTTAAGGATAATTTCCCTCTAACTTTACAGATAGATAGTTTGTCTGTCGCAAAATACAATAATGTTACTGATAGAAAATCAATTTTCGTCGCTAATTTACTACGAAATTATTTCCGTCGGTAATTTTCTGTCAATAATTTCTATTTTTTTTGTAGTGTAATAGAGCATAACAAGGAAACCAAAAAAGTGGGTGATGTACATTTAGTTTACAAGAATAAAAAGAGAGAAGTGGGCTGGGAATAGAGTGAAGCTTGTTAGTGTCAAAATAAACAAAAAAGAATAAGTGAGTTAGATTTTGAGAGAAAGAAACCATTAGAATTATTTTGTGATAAAGATTAAATTATCTGAAAACCTATATTGATCAGTACTAATACTATACCTTACTAATGCTAAAACTAATACAAGGTTATTATAGTACTCACAATATTGACTAGTACTAACTATCTTTGTAATATGTAATCTAATAAAACAAATGATTGGTTTTAATGATAAAATTAACTAAAATAAAAGTGTAAATCTAAAGTAAACAACTAAAGAAATCGATAAGAATAAAGCAACAAACAAATAAATAAGATTCAAATAAGAATCCAACTAGAACCTTTCTATTCTTATTTTTTTGATTTAATGATTAACCCCATGTTTTTTGACTAATAGAATTTCAAAGTAACAACTATATTCTTTCTTACGACATATTATCCTTATTCTTAAGTTGATTGATTGGAATTTCTTTCTATTTAGAAACCCTAATAACGTATTAATTTGATCTATGAATTCCTGTCATAGATTTGAATATAACCCATATTATTTATATGGTCCTATCTCTGAGATTCCTTGCAACTCTTATTATTGATACCATTATCTGTTATTACTTATAGTTTCTCAATTCTTATAAATGAAATTTAAAATTAAATCAAAGCGTTATCATAGAATAATTTAATCATATAATTTATAATAAAACTTAGGTCTTTTATTAAATTAAGAAATCAATCTAAAATAATAGTTCTAAAGTTCATCATATCTAGATGTTTATCCCAATTTAGTTCATACTAATATAAAATAAACCAACAACAATTAAGAAAGAAAATAACATAAAAGAAAGCATTCATATAGATTTTGAATTCTTGATGTTCCTTGTTGAATCTTGATGGAATCTTGAACTTCCCTCCAAAGTTGCTTCATTTTTGTCCTAATACACTCTAGTGTGACCCTTTGTGACTGATCTCTAGTCTCCCTTTGACTTAATTCCCAAAATCTCCTTTTAGATTCATGAAAACCTAAAAAGTTTAAAGAGTTTTACTTAATATAAGGCTATGTTAGGCCCATGTTCTTCATAACTACATCAAACCCTAATTTACGTAAAATCACCACTAACACTAGTCACTAACACTGACAGATATTGCACTTAGGTTGGCTTAGTAGCTCCTCTATCACACATATAAAGATTCACCTTAGGAACATGACCATGATCACAGGTTTGTGTTCATGCTATGTTCCTTCATATGACAATTTATTGAAGAAGTTGAACGAACTGGTAGCTTAGATACAGTAGAATATTGTTTCGTGTTTAACTTTGTGTTTTAAATATAGTTCCATGTTTAACTTGTAGTTCATCTAAAATCACTCTAAAACTTATTCGACTTGGCTCTAAATTGCAAAAATTCGTTCCTTCTTCATTTAGGAGCTAAAATAAGGCCTATAAACAAAATATAAACCACATTAAGTACCAAATCCTATAGAAATCATCCAAACATAAGTCAAATGCTCTCAAAATCATGCTAAAAATATAACCTAATTAACACTTAGAAAATTCTCCTATATTTAAGCATTTGTCTATCTTGCAATTCAATTTCATTACTCTTAACTTAAATATGTGGTAACTCAGAGAAAGAATTTAATAAATCAATTAAATTAATTAAGACTTTACCTTATTCGATTCATCAAATTTTAAAACATTTAGCTATTTACATCAAGTCATAAATCAATTCAATTACTTCATAATCCTTCAAACTTTAACTTAATCTATAAGATTCAACCTAATTCATAAAGTGAACATACATGAGAAAGATGCTTCATCTTTCAAACATTTATATAACCCTTACTAAAAAAAAACTAGCTTTAAAATAATACATGTGAGCATTTACATGCTTGTTTGAAAAGCCACCTAACCTTTTGACTTGAAACTAAACACCTTTTTATGAATACCCTTTCTTACTTAGGCATTTACAAGCATTCATTCAATGGTTACGAAGTGATTGAGAGCCCTTTCTTATTATAGTAAGTAAAAAAAAAGGGAGTGTAATCACCAAGTGTGATTGGTTTTCTTATATTTGGATTGGTTTTCTTATATTTAGATTGGTTTTCATAAAAGAGTGTAAACAACAAGAAGAATTAAAGTTCCTCTTTACTCTTCAAGGAAGATTATACAAGGGTTCTTCTATGCCAACAAAGATTTTTGTAAGAAGGTCTTCTTTACCTAGTTAAATAGATGGAATCTCGTGAAAGAATTGGAGAGTAGGCGTAAGTAAAGTTTGTTTGTTGAACCGGTATAAAATTGGTTTGCGACTTCTTTTTTATACATTCTTTACTTTACTATTGATTGATCGAGTTTATTTAAATTGCCTTTGAATTTCATCATTCACTTTGAAATCCATTAAGGATCTTTATTAAGTTGTAAAAAGCTTTTCTAAAATTCTTTGATACCTAATTTACCTCTCCTTTAGGAGAAATTAAGAACCAATAAGTGGTATCAAGTATGTCTCTTTTTTGTTGTATTTCACATAAAAGTTAGGAAAATATCTTTATAGAATATCTAGGTACATCTACATCTTTATTTGGGAAGATGGCCAAAATATTAGTAGGGCTCCTTCCTTTGGTGGAAATGATTGTCTTTAGTGGAAAACATGAATGAATTTTCTCTTGATGAATAAAAATGTTAATGATTAAGCGTTTAACCATAAGGTAGAAAGTAGTTGTAGCAAGCATTGATGGTATAGGTCAATCCCACGAGGATTAGAATTACTAGTACTAATTGTCTCTTTGTTATCTAGTCTAAAAAATTATAGTGATGGTGATTAATCAAATTCAAATAAAAATAAATAAAACAAATCAACATAATTGATTAACTAGAACAAAGACTAAATAAAGAAACAATCAATAAAAATAGTAGTACTTGGATAGTGAATTCCCCCTAGGTCTTCTAATATAAATAAAACTTCACATTAATTTAACCTAATTTTCATCAAACCATGGAAATTGCTAAGTTGTGTTAATATCTTTCTTAAGATTATTAATAAATAATCCTAGGTCGATTTGTAGAAATATCTTCCTAACTAAAACCCCTATAATTGCATTAATCGATTTATGAATTCCTTTATTTGGTTTGACCCTAATATACAAGATTTATGTCAACCTATCTCTAGGTTTGCATGCAACTCTTTTTTATTATAACAAATCAATTTATATAAAGGATTTCTTATTCTCAACTGAATGAAATCAAACATAAATCATCATGCTGGTACATATTAATTTAAGAAAATAAAGAACACATAATTAATCTTAATGAAATTGGATAAAAAAATAAAATAAATTAAAATCACTACATAATTCATCCTAGGGTTCAACTTATCTATGTATTATAAATATTTAGTTTCTAATCGTATAAGATAGCATTAAAATTAAAGAAGAATAGAAAATCAAAAGAAACATGATGAAATACTTTTTAATCTTCATGAAATCCACTCCAAATATGTCTTGTTGCTTATTCTTTGTTCTTTGTGCTGTTATAAGTTGTCCAATTATGCCTCCGAGCTTCTATTTTTCTTTTTCTTTTAATTTTTCCTTTTATAGTTTTAAAAAATGGGTTTTGGGGGGGAATACAACAATGTATTTAGTGTGTACTTAAAATCATGTAATCCTTGACATCTAAAGTAAACATATGTATAAACACGTGTTTAAAATGTTAACACAGGTAAGTACATAACTATGTTTATGGCCATGTAACTTTTTAGAACTTCAAAACAACTTATCTGTTTATGATATATGGCCATCTTGCTTGAAATTCAGGAATAATAAAGAATACGAAAAAGTACACGACTATGTACTTGGTCATATACTGTAACTTCATAACTTAATCAAAATATCTCTAAATTGCCCTAAAACTTTTACTTCAAAGAAAGTGAATTATGAACTAAAAATGAAATATGCAATAATTAATTACCAAAAACTATAAAAAAAACACTCAAATAAATAAGCAAAATGCAATAAATATGAACCTAAAAATATGAACAATTAAGCACTTATTAGTTAACTTGTGGGAAATTATCTCAAGTGGTTCATTGATTCCTACTAAACTTATAGATGATAGAAAAGTTCCCAAAATAAAAGTAGAATGGATCCATTAGACAAGAGACTAATTTCCTTAAATAGCAAGGTTGTTCACATTTTCTTTATTAGTAAGAAATGAATATAAATTCTCTATGTTTGAAATGGTATATGAAATTTATCATACTTTAGAAGTTATATAAGAGCAAACAAATCATGTAAAGGAGAGAAAAGTGAGCATCAAAATATCAATATGAATTGTTTCAAATGAAGTAAGATGAAAGCATATTGATGTTTGAATTATGCTTGTTTTTAACTGTAAGTGTACAGTATAGCTGTAGCTAACAAAAGTGAGTACGAGTTAATCTCATGAGGACTATTGGCCAATTACCAAATTTCTGCAAACTTAATAAGATATCCTAATGATTATGATTGGTTAAATAAGGCCAAAAAATAATTAATTCTAAATTAAAGCAAAGCAATGATGAAGAATAGACAAATTTATAATTAAACTTGGTTTAGGAGAGGTTTGTAACACCCTACTTCCACAGGGCATCTACCGACATCTTGTGGACATTTGGGAATATGCACCATGAAGCGACGCATTAGAGCAGTCACGTTCACTTATATGACATCATAATTAAACATAATTAACACAATATCTAAAACTTAATTCCTCGTTTCATTTATAAAAACATAGTTTACAATGTAGCTTTTCACTACAATATTCATACATATATACAATATCAAAAGCCTATCAGAGTCTACTGCCCTTTCTACAAATTATACTACATGAAAGAGGAATTATAAAAAACACTCTAACTAACTCTTCAGTCTCAGCTGATCGACCTTTGAGTCATTTCATGAGTCCAAAATGCAGTACTAAGTCTCTTTTAATTTTTCTTGGAAGCTAAGTCTTCACTTTCGAGTTGAGAGTCAAAGGACAGTGGTTTTCTCTTTCCAAGAGCTTATTCTATTCCGAATTCGAACTCAATCTTAGGCATCCAAGTCAGAAATTACGTAGAGTAATAATGAACCTAAAAAGCCTATCCAACATTTTAATCTAACCATTTCATTAGTATTTACGTAATTTAAAGATTAAGGAATCGTACCTGAAAAACCAATTTGTAATTTTGATGAGTTTTGCGAACTCAGTGAGCTAACCAGCATTAATAGACTCACTTGTATCAAAACACATATTTATTCACATTTCACGTTTCAGAAATAGATCACATAAGTACATATTGCACATTATTTCACAGTTCAATTTCAGGGTAATTCAGACAATTCAATTCGATCATTCACTTAGTACATATTAAATTCTATATGCAATGCACATGTGACTTACTTTCAATTATTACTTTGTTCTGACCAAGTGCCTTTTTAATTGTCCCATATCCGTTGTGGATACTGGCTCATTGATAACTGTCTCGTATCTGTCAGGAATACCGGGCTCATTTTATATATTAAGCCCATGAGCCCGTGGCCCTTACATAAATTATGAGCTTTAAGCTCTTTTTCACTAGCTATATCGGTCACAACTTCCTTTATATGATCATGCTTATTATTTATAATGTATCTGTATTATGTATAATGCATGATTAATTTGACTATTTCAGGTATGTATCCTTAAATCACTTCCCATCATCATTTAACATGATCATTCAATCATTCATATATACCTAATATACCTTACTCATTTTAATCACCTAATCTATCATCAACTAGGTTCATTTAAGGCCTTATTTAAGCCTAAATACATTGTAAGAAGGACCTTAGCATTAATTGGTTCAAATATCACCTTAAAGACAACATTTCTCTCTTTGTGCCTACCCATGATCCTGGTGGACTTTCCTACGATCGTGACAGAAGCGGGTGAAATTGGCGACGATCTTGGGGGCTATGTCATAATCGTACCCTATCTGTCTTCCTTTATTTTTGCATAAATTCCTTAACATATGTAACATCATTAACACCCCAAATCTTCCATAATTCATTTCCATTTATACAACTTCATTTCATGCTAACCTAGCTACCATATTAGTGTTAGAGTAGTTCCCTAAAGGCAATCACCTTTAGTGCGTTTTGTACAAAGTTGTGTACAGACTTTATTTTCAATAATAAATAAAATCATATTTCATTAATTTGGTGTTCATTCTTTTTGAATTGATATTGACCTATAAGCAAATTAATGAAGTCCATGTTATATGACATAGCATGAAGGAAATTATAATGTGATCATACTACTGAGATTTCTATCATGTGTAATTATGTCAATATCTAAATTATCCCTATTCATAGGATTAAAGAGACTGGACATCGTTAATCCAGATAGACTAGCACATGTCAAACTCCTTGATTTGATCAAGCAGTGGATCTCAGAAATTGTAAACATAAGATGTTTAGAGTTAAGATTTGGATGCTTACTAGAGGTAGAAAGTACATTGAATGACCTACTATGAGATCATCATATAGATGTCATATTCTAATGTCAGTGATAATCTCATCATAGCAATGGTGCAAGTATCCTTAGACTTGAGGTACTCAAGGATATCTTGGATACTAATTCTGTACTTTGACTCCATTCCTTGTTTCCTTGCAGAGGTCGCTCATAGGGTATGATTGGGTACAACTTGAGGTATTCGAAGGTAATTAAGTAGCCAATAGAGGATTCACCACTTCTATAATAGCAGAAGATGATACCCACAGCACCTTGTTGGGGTCATTATAAGGAAAACTCTAGGTGGAGTATATATGTCATGAAGAATGTCTTCATTGACATATAGAGTAATGAGTCCTAGGATAAGAACTGATATCACCTAGGCTAGATTTGATGTAGTCAGTTTAGTGAGAGTTGACACTTTGCCCATACTCATAACTAAGTGGGGTATAGCATGGTGAAAGGAAAAATTGCATAACAATTGTCTATGAGTTTGTGAGATGGTTCGTGACGAGCATAGGTTCGTTCATCAAACCATTTATTTTTCAGTCAATTGGGGGTCATGATTTATTGCTAGACGCCACTCATGACTTGCTTGGATTAAGTGCTAATCCTAGTGGCCAACATAATTAGGAACCTAATGGGTCACACACATAAAAGTGACTCGGAGGATTCGTAAAATGGTTTTAGATAAAGATCCATTATATGGAGAGCAAGAGAACCAAATAGATCCCGATGAGATCGAGATATGTCCCGATGAGATCGCGGTGTCGATATTGCTGAAACAGGTCTCTGGTGTTTTTTCCCTTTTCTCTTGTTTCTTCTTTTTATTCTTTCTTAAACTCACGAACATGTCTCTTTCTTTCTTCTTATTATTATTTTTAGCACTTCACTTACGCACCTTTCATTGTTCTTCTCTTACTAATCTAAAACAAACTCTAATATTCCAAACTTACCCTTCCATATTTAATTTAATGACTTCTAACTCCTTAACTTATTTCTAACACTTCCATTTATTCCATGCAACCATATGTGATTATAAATATTCATAAATAAACTTTATAAATTTCTAATTCAAGAATTCTGATTTTTACTTATGACTAAATGCCAACAATTTCTCATTTAATAATTCTAACTTCCAAGAAAATTTTGGGATCTAACATTTTAAAGAATAGAGGATCCTCATTAAATTGGACAACATTTTTTGAGTTTTTTGTTCATGAAGTTGAGTTAAACACTACCTACTCTTATCTTTTTTGGAATTAAATTTGTAGAAGTAGTAGTAATAGCAAGGTTTTTATCTTCCAACCACCCTTTGAAACTAAAATTTTGCTATCCTTCCTTACTTTTTTAAGATCCTAAAATGCTTTGATCAATAATCCTAATCAGCAAAGGAGTACAACAAATCAAATTTCACTATAAAGTGCATATATATATATATATATATATATATATATATATAGGGTTCAGTTGGATTTATTTTTAGTAGAATAAAAACCTTTATCCCCTTACCTTTCCTGGAGCTAAGTAAACTATTCACTTATTGACCCACTTAACACCAAATGCATAACATTGGAGAGAAGATGTGTTACTTGTAATGTACACTTCAGTTGTTCCATAGTAACATCTATTAACGCTACAAAATTTGGATAATTTTGGACTAGTGATATGAAAATGAAACACTTCTTTTTTTTAGGAATAAGCTAAAAATGGGGGTGTTAGGTGCATAAAATTAGCTAAGCAAAATAAATGTAATTGTAATAGATTTTATATGTTATACTGCACTTTACCAATCCCTACTGGTATTACTAAAGAAAGAGTTCCTCAAACTTTATATTCTACATATTCTTTGGACTTTGTATTCTACCAATCCCTACTAGTACTACAAGAGAAATTGTTCGCAACTAATGAAAGGACTCCTAATGTTATGATTCAAGTATAAAACTAATAGGATCATACTTTATTCTTTTTTTAAACTCAAGTCATGCAAAAATGTCTTGTGAAAGAGGTTGTTCCACTACTAAAAAACAAAATAAGGATAACGAAAAAGCCCAAAAAGTTTCATATTCCTCCTACCAAAACTCTAATTAAATTTAAAATAAATAAACTAAATAAAAAACTCCAGTTTGAGAGCAAAAGAATGAAATATAAATTCGTACAAAGGAGACACTAAAGAAAGATATATAATATCAAAATGAAACGAAGACATATGGTAAGGATGGGATGAAACTGCAAAGAAATGGCGAAAAAAATCAAATGCTTAAAACAACATTCTTACACACCTTGTAATGCTCTTTTTAAGTAAACATTAAAAGATTAAACTGTCTGTTAGTTAAAAACTTTTATTTTGACTTTCATTTTAAGTGTTACAAAACTACGACTTAAGTTTTAGACAGAAAGGTGAGGTGATAGAGTGATAAGGGTTTGCATTGTCTGAGCGTACATATGAAGAGCATTAGGATGGATTAAGGGATAAGTTTATAATGGGAGTTTGACTTTGGGTTCCAATGTAAGCATTCCTTTTTCTTAACAAGGTCAAGTCAATTTTAATCTAAGGAACCATTATAATCTATTATGCTTATGCTTAGGATTCAAATGTTATTTCAAATTCAAAATTTTAATCCTTTACATTTCTACTAAGCATTCAACACTTTGTTGCACATAAATAATAACTTTTGTCATGTCAAATACTAAACACTACATTCATGTTTAAAACATGCTACATTGTCATCTGCTAAAGTTGTAATTAATACATTATCACAAAGCTGAAAAGGCTAAAAGTAAAATGCATCCTGTGCTTATTAAATCCAAGCCGTCAATTCACATTTGAAACTCATCTCTCTTGCCCAATTTTTTACTCATTTGAACCATTAGATCATCACCATTCCATTAGCAAATAGTTATTCATATTCATTAACATCTAAAAACCAAACATAGATGGGAAAAAAGAAAGCAAAAATAATAATAAACTACGAAAACCAGAAAAATAACACCATGCAATGAAATCAAAATTTCAATAGAATCAAAAGAACATCAAATCAATTTTCAAAAACTCATCTAGTGAAAAGACCAAGATTAATTTTGCTTCATGCATCGACAAAAAAAGGGAAAGAAAAATTAACAAAATTTTTAACAAGATTTGGAGAAGAATAACAAACTAAAAAAATATCTTACATTATGCAGAGGCAAAAAGTCATAAGAAAAAAGAAGCGAAAGAGAGAGAAGAGAGGAGTTAGGGTCAAAATAATTGTAAAAGAAGGAAGAGAGGAGTAGATTTTTATAGGATATGTATGCTGAAAATAAAAGAAAAGAATCGTGATGTGTTGTTGTTTTTATGACTAAAAAACTTGTTATAAAAACATAGAAAAACATCTTATTTACGTTTTCGTAAAACTACTATAGTTTTTATTTTTAAAAACAAGAAATGGCAAAAATACCTAAATAAGCACATTTTAATTGATTATTTCTTTTTTAATAAAAATCATAATAAAATGAAAGAAAAAGATAAATAAACGAGCCCTTAGCACCTCTAAAGTAATTGTCATTTTTGGAGAAAACATTGTTGCAGAATTATCATAATAATTTTTTAGTGGCATAATAATGATGTCGACAACCTCAAACCTTAAAATAAAGTTTTGCAATCACAAAGCATGAATTGCAACCTCAAGGCAAGATACAATTTATACTTCTATAATGGATGAAGCAATGACAAATTGTTCAGCACTTTTCCATAAAATTTCTCCTTTTGCTAGTTGAAACAAGTAGTCAAACGTCAGTTTTATACTGTCAATGCATCCAGTAAAATTTGAACATAAAAATCTAATTATTTCTAATGGATTTGAACTTCTATACATGAGCATATAGTCATATGTTCCTTGAAGATAATCAAGACTTTTTTGCAACTTTCCAATGGTCTATACCAGGATTACTTTGATATTTGCGTAGCATTCCAACCCAAAGTTGATATAAGGTCTTGTGCATATTTGCAAATACATCAGAATGCCACACAGTAGAGGCATATGGAATAGATTCCATTTATCTACTTTCTATATCATTCTTTGGACATTGCATGAGACTAAATTTATCTCTTTTTTGTTTAGGATAATCATGGCTAAACATTTACAATAACCCCAATACACAAGGCTCCCCGCTTTGTAAAGGTTGGGGAAGGGAGATCAATTATACCAGCCTTCTCTTTGCATTTTACAAAAGGTTATTTTTGTGACTCAAATATGTGAACTTTTAGTCGCAAAGGAGTAACCTTACCATTTGCGCCAAGGCTCGCCCTCTACTGATGAATATTTGTTCATATTAAATTTCTCTATAATCCTTTCGGTATAGTCTTTATGAGAAAAGTTCACCATTCCTTGTGATTTATTTTGAAATATTAAAATTCATATCACATAGGATACCTCTTTTATATCTTTCGTTTAAAAATTCTTGGAGAGAAAATCTTTAGTCTTGTATAATATGTACATATCATTAGCAGCAAGCAGAATATCATCAACATATAGAATTAGAAATAAAAACTTACTCCCAACTGATCTTTTGATTGATACAACGATCAGTAATATTTTCTTAAAAACCAAAAAATGTTGTGATATCTTTAAACTTAATATAACATTTTCGGGAAGCTTGTTTAAGTCTATATATTGATTTCTTAAGTTTACACCATGTGACCCTTTCTTTATATGGAAAAACCTTCAAGTTGATCCATATAAACTTCTTCCTTAAGATCACCATTCCAAAAGGTAGATTTCAGCTCCATTTGATGTAACTTTAAATTAGATAGAGTCACTAATGCCATAATTATTCTTAATGAGTCTTTCTTTGAAATAGGAAAAACTTCTTTTTATAGTCAATGTCATCTATTTGAGTATAATCTTTAGCAATAAGTCTAGCTTTATATCGTTCAATATTGCCATTTGAGTTACATTTGGTCTTAAAGTCATGTTTGCATTTAACTTGATTAGATCCCTCTGGCAAATCAGCGAGGTCCCAAACATTGTTTTATTCCATTTAATTTAACCCATCTTTTATAGCATCAATCCATTTATCATTCTTTTCACTTTTTATGGCTTATGAAAATGAAACAAGATCATTATTAATAACATAATCAAATTTTGGCTTTTGCAAATAAACTAGATGGTCATCAGGAATAGTTGATCTTTTTATTCTTACAGGTTTATTCAAAGTTATTCCACATAGTTTATTTAAATTAATTAGTTGTACATTAGTTTCTTTATGAGGTGTTGTTTCATTCAAATGTTGTCTAAAATTACTTTGCTCTTCTAATAATGGGTCAACATTTGGTATAAATGTGGATACTAGAACATTTATGGGTAATAGAACTTCAACCCTTATTTCACTAATATTCATAACTTGTTTTTCAAAACTCCTATTAATTTCACCATTTTCAAGGATCTTGCTATTGGTTGTTTCAATCATTTTTAGACTAAAATGTGGAT
Organism: Erythroxylum alaternifolium; assembly: GCA_027478495.1. Lineage (NCBI taxonomy): Eukaryota > Viridiplantae > Streptophyta > Magnoliopsida > Malpighiales > Erythroxylaceae > Erythroxylum > Erythroxylum alaternifolium. The sequence goes on along the minus strand of JANIIA010000004.1, from coordinate 16,756,015 downwards.
AGTAAAACCTATACCCTTTAGATTTCTTTAGGTAACCAATAAAGTAACCATTGACTGTTCAAGAATCTAATTTCTTTTCTTATGGATTATAAACTTGTGCTTATGCTGGACAACCCCAAATATGCAGGTGCCTCATACTAGGTTGCCTTTCAATTTATAATTCAAAAAGAGTTTTAGGTACTGCATTACTAGGAATCCTATTTAGCAAATACACAAACAGTTTTAAGTACATGCATCCAAAAGTTTTAAGTAATGAAGAATTAGTCATCGTACTCCTAATTATATCCATTAATGTCCTATTATGCCTTTCAACTACACCATTTTGTTGAGGTGTGCCTAGTATAGTATAATGTGCACATATGTCATGTTTCTTGATAATCTTTGCAAATTGACCTAGACATTGTCTTGATTCAACATGTTTTCCATAATATTCACCAACTTTATCATATCTTACAAATTTCACTTTTTTTATCTAATTACCTTTCAACCTCATTACAAACACATTAAGGGCATTTACAACTTGAGATTTTTCATTAAGCAAATAGACATCTGTAACGTGAATAATCTATAAAGGTGATAAAATACTTTTCTCTACTAAAAAATGAAGTGTCAAAAGGTCCATATATATCGATGTGTATAATTTTAAAGAGTTGAGTACGTCTTGAGACTCCTTTCTTACTATGTTTGGTTTGCTTTTTCCTTCATGCAATCCAATATACATCAATATCAGCAAAATCCAAATTTGAAAGAATTTCATTCTTTACCAATCTTTCTAATCATTCATTGGATATATGACCCAAATGGTTATGTCACAAGTAAGATGAATTATTATTCAATATAATACACTCAGTTTTAGTGGTATGATAAACAAAAAATAGGGAGTCAGAAAAATTAACTTCATTAGTTTATATAAACCATCCATAAGAATTCTATAATCAATAATGAAATTATGTTTAAATAAATTAAAATAACCATCACCAAATGACAGCGCATCGTAACACTAGTCAAGATAAAAATTAGACTACTGCTAGAGTAATAATGCGTCTAGGTTGATCCTATAAAGAGTGTGTAAAGTTGTTGAAATGAAATTAATCAGTGTTTAGGTTTAGAGGTATTTTTTAAAAATAAGAAAATAAAATAAAGATAAAATAACTAACAAAAGCAATTTAAAGAAAACATGTAAAAAATGATAAAAGTGGGGAATTTAGTAGGGACCCAGTTCTTTGGTTCAATCTCAGTCTACACCCTAATTAAACATATTTCATTAATTTGTTGCTCTCTTACCTCTCCTTGAACTATTAATAGTGGGTTAATATTAACCCAAGTTTTCCATTAGGTAGTGTTTAATCAGGATACGATCGTTAATTAAACCTAACTATCAAATAACCTAGGATACGATCTCTAAATTCAATTGGGTAGTAGCATTACGAATTAAGAAAATCGATTAATCAAGGAAACAATCACATACGATGCATCATTTAACTTAGGTTGTGTTATCCCTAATAATTACGAACTATTAGTCGCTACAAATCAATTTCAACATAACAAGTACGAATTATATTGAAATTCTAGCTATGGATTCATACTAGAACAACCAAACTATACAATAATACGATCATTCATACACAAAAAGGAAAGATGAAACATAAATCATGGATCAATTAAGCCCTCTCGGGGACTTGCTTAAGAATAAGAAAGAGGTAAATACCAATTTATATGCATAGGATGATACAATCAATTCATAAAGAGAGTAAGAATAATAAACATAATGAAAAATATGCTTAATCAGGTTCGTCTGTGTCGATGTCACCTCTGAAACAACATCGAGATGTCTAGCCCTTCATCTTCTCCATGAATATCCAATCATCAACCAAGAACACTTTTTTTCCATAGAAAACCGATGAGAAATGAAGAAAATTGCACGTTTATTGCATCTATCCAGCCTTCTCCATTAATCTCCAAAAATGCCCTTATTATTGTTGATAACCGACCCACCTCCAAGATGATTTGATTATGAATTCCTAAATGTTTTCTCAGTTCTCCATCTTGGAAACAAAAGATGAATAATGAATAAACTAACTATTTTCCACCTTTGGTTGCTCACCTTTAAAACCGAAAGAAGATGATGATGAATGGAGTCTAAGTTGCTGTCCACTTTCCTTTCTCAGTGATTCTCCTTGTCCAATTATCTCCTTGCCATCATACACATTCCATCCTTCATATAATAAAGAGTTAGGTCAAATGGAGTGGGGCAAGTGGTAAGAACCGAAGAGAGGAAGCTGCTCCACTCTCTTTGTTTGTTTTATTCTCAAAGTGCAGCCCCCACTCACTTTAGCTGCACCTCCACTCTCTTTTTGCTCCAGCTCCCATCGACACTTGCCTTCCCTCTTTTATTTATTCAGTAGCTACGTGAAAAACAAGTGAGGTAGCTAGGTTTTTATGTAAAATGGGATAGTTGTTACGTTCCCCTCCTTTAGCCACAAATCACATACTTTCCTTTATTTTTACTATTGGTTTTCCACATTTCCTAACAACCAAAACCTTGTCTTATTGCTCCAAAATTTGTCCTATTGCTCCACACTTTGTATAACCAAAGCTAGGTTAAAATACGTGAGAAATAGGAAACTAATGGACAGTTGTCCATTTGTTTCACGATGTTGAAAGATGTCTTATGGGCATGAGTGGTGTCTCACTCCCATACGACATCTTGCATGGGCTGAGAGTGTCTCACATGCTTTTAGTTCATGTCATTTTAATTGTTAGACAATACTCATAGTTGGCTCATCTATCACGTGAGTGAGAGATGTCTCATGGAGTGAGTGGTGTCTCATATGCATGGATAGCTTGCATTGCATGGGCATCTCAATCTCCATTTTTTATGCTTTATCTTGTCTCCTCTTCTTGTAATCTTCTTCTTATTTCATGAAGACAAGTGAATATTAATCTTTGAAAAATGGCCCAAATATCGTTCTTTAGACTCACTTTAACTTCTTTGCTTCTGAATTATGCTTAAAATCACATATGAGTCAAAGTGAGTATCTAAAGCAATTTCATGTCATTAATCGCTAAGTGTTATAGAATAATTTCATAATCAATTAAGAACTTATCACCAAGCTTGAAAGTAAACCCACTTTCATCAAGTTTAGAAACAAAAATTAAGTTTCTAGAAATTAAAGTTACATAGAGAGTTTGTATTAAATCTAGGTGATAACTAGTATCTAAATTAGACAATAAGTCCCTACGGCTTCAATTGGGACCTTCTTACGATTTCCTATGGACAAAAAATTCCAATTAGGTTTATGGTTTAGATTGTAAGGAATCTTTGTATAACATTAGAAACATTAGTAGTAACACCAAAATCAAGCTATCAAGTATTATAAGAAACTTTAGTTAGGTTAGATGTACGTTTTTTTTAAACCAAGCCCTACTTTTCAAATAATATTTCTGATAGTGTCCCTCTTTCTTACAAAAAATGACACTTATCTATCTTTTGTTCTTTCTTATCGACATTAGCAATAACTTGTGTCACTTTAGCATGTGGTTTCTTCTTGAATGTCTTAATTTTTGGCTTGTGAATCTTGATAACTCATTAATCCACAAGGTTAATTGAATGAACTCCTTAATTCTTTACCCTTGTTTCCTCCTAAATTAGCATATTGGACAATTCTCATTAATATTCCACTTGTCCTTTACAATGTTGTAGTTAATTTGAAAAGGTCCATACTCAGGAGGTAACTAGTTTATAATGAATTGAACTAAAAAGGAGTTCCTCAACTGTCATACCCATAGTCTTTAATTTTGCTACAATATTTTTCTTCTCTGAGGCATGTTGCTGCATGTTCCACGATCCATCAAACTTCTTGATTGTGAGTTTAGCCTTTAGTGTATCAGTGAGAGACTTATCTACAAAATGACAACATTCTTACACAAATTTAAGGTATTCTTTAGTGCTTTCAGTTTATGAACTAGTGGTCTTAATGTTGTTGGCAATAGTCATTCGTATAAAATTAAGACATAATATGTTAGACCTTTCCTATGCTTTATACTTTGTCTTCACAACCTCACTATTCTTATTTGTAAGGCAATATGTTTTTTTCCAACAATGCTAAATGAAGATCTAAAATACCTAAATAGAAATCGACTTTTTCACACTATTTAGAGAAGTTTAAACCATTAAACACGGTAATAGAAGGAACAAGCAAATGAAGAGAAATAACTATGAATACATAAATGCTCAATAAATTATTAGATTTAATTAATTAAACATTTGTAATATATTGCTGGTTTCCTTTGGGCAAACTCAACAATATATTATCATAATTTTAATGCTATATAAACTTTATCAGGTAATCAAACAAAAACTCATCAAATACAATCAATATCTTTAAATATATAACATATTTGACAAGGGAATACTAATTTTCCTTTATTATTTTTATTAGTCATAGGGTATTAATTTAACTTTGGGTAAAATTTAAATTCTATCAACTAATAAACATTATTTATCCATATAATTAATTCAATAATAGACATTAATATTTTATGAATAAAAGACTATTTATACATGAAAAAAATTCACTTAATTAATTTGGTCATCTTGGTGACTAACAAATTATCATCGTCATGTATAAATTTAACATGCAATGTATAATTTTAAATTTTAATAATAATATGCATAAAACTAACATGAAATCATTAATAAAATACATATCACCGTAATAAAATAAGATGTCATTCTAAAAATACAAAATAAAAAAACTTAAATAAGTGTGTAAACGTGAACTTTGATTCTGATAATAATTATAGTGGAATCTACATCTATAATTTGTTGTTGTCTAGCAGTTAAGATGTTTGGTTTTCATTTAGAAGACTAGGGTTCAATTCTTACTTCTAGAATTTGTTATTGTATTAAGATGTTTGGTCTTCATTTAGAAGACTAGGGTTCAATTCTTCTGAACGATGATATGCTTATTTATTTCATATAACAATTGAGTTTGAATTAAATGTAATTAAACATGATAACAATATTAGTTTCCCATCTTTAAAAAAATTACCACAATAATCTTCATAATTTTTTTAATGTAGAAACCATTAATAATGATTAATCACAAAACTCTTCAAACATCAAAAAATTTGACAATCATCATAAAAAATCATAGTAAAATATATGAACAAATTGTTTATTTAAAACACAAGCTCTGATACTATGTGTAAAAACATTATCTTTATGGCATAAATCAAAATTAGCATTCATAATTTTAGGATCTCGAATAAATAACTATTACAAATCATCAATGCTTAAAAAACTCGACTAGTTTAACCGGTTTAACTGTAAAAATTCTGAATTGTTTAACTTTTTTGTTCTATTTTTAACTTTTTTATCTGATTTACTTTAACAAGTAAATTTTAGCAAATTAATAAATTAATATAAACCAAAATAAATAAATAAATTTTTATTTAACAATTTTTTTCAATTAAACTTTAAACTCTTCGATTGATAAGAATAATCTCTTTCAACCATATTTTAAATTATTTAATTTTATTTCATCTTTAACCAACTTTATGATGGCCTAATGTCGGTTAAACCTTTTCAACTTTAAACTTCTTGTCTTATTGGTTTGATTTTTAATCTAATTTTTACCATTGCAAATCATAAAAATATAATATTGCGTACCTAATGTGGAAGTTGTCATTATTGAAAAGAAATCGAGAAACTTCACCTCGTTCTTGGTTTAAATTAGTTTTTCTCTTTGGAATCTCTTGCAACTACATAAACTTGATGAAAAGCAATTTGTAATCTTAATTAGTAGATAGATAACCAATTTATATATCTATAATTTTTAATCTGGTACATCCATCAAGTGATTAAACTAAAAGATTAAAATTTATTCCACTGTTAAATAGACAATGTAGACCAAATAAAACTCTTTAATTATACTAGTATTATTATTAATATATATAGAATATAACCAATAATCGGGCCACGTTCATAACTTATGAAATTGCATAATCATCATGGTGAATATTATAAGTGTTAGAATTAAGTTGTAAATCACTTGTTAAGTTTTAAATTTATTTATTGAGATAAATTAAAAATGCCACATTATTATAATTCAGAATAATTATAGTGTTTTCATAATTATGATATGAATAATATTAAAATATATTAAATATTTTATTTATAATTCAAGATTTTTTGTAATAGATTAGCGTATAATTAAAAGGTCATAATAAGGAAATGATGCATTTAATAAATAACATAACTCCGTTGAGATTGAAGTTGAGAAATTGGAGTTTTGAAGTCAGTCTTTCTTTCAATGATAAGGTCGTAATGTTAAAGTTGTAACGTATTCAAGTGAACAAGCACAACTACTGGCCTTTCTCAATAAGAATATGGATGGCATGGCAGATGGCTCCAACAAAATCGACAAGTCTTCTTCTGTATTACAATCATAAATTCAAAGCTCCAAAAGTAACAGTGTGAAGACAATATTTATTTTCCCTCCTCTTCTTGTTTTGAATTCTATTTTATAGCAGCGTGAGTATGACAAGTCCTCGGGTCTCAAGCCATCAACTCCTTCATTTCCTCTCCGCAGGTCAGGCGTTATTAAACTCTGCTTAAACAAGGCAGTGTTTTGGGAAATTGGATTAGATGTATCCAAAGTTCCAACAGACATGCCCTACTATTCAATAAGACAAATGCCACCACCGACGTATCTCATGTGTTTCTCTCCTTATGTCGCCATTAATTAATTAATGGCCAAATCCAATACTTGGTACTTTTATTACTGTTCTTAGTTCTTACAGGGAAGCTTACGTGATTGTTTCTTAAGCTTCACGAAACTAGTAAGGTTGTTGACCAAACATGGAAGGGTTGGCTAAGGCGGCGTCAATTTCGGCGGAAAGCGTTCGGGGTGCGATCGTTAAGAAGCGCGAGAAGGGTACAATGGTATTTCAGCTGAGCAACTGCACACAGAGACAAGCGCTCCAGGCTGTCCCACCAAGCCCAAAAAGTACACAAAACTCACCCCCTCACTCACTTTCCCTCTCACTCTCTGCTCCCTTGCAAGACGCGGACTATATGCAATACCACCCCCATATCTTAGTGAGTGAGCTGAGCTACTCAAAGTTCTGATATTCTCACAATAAAAAGTTCTAAAAAGTGGATAGTCTCAACTCAAAGGGTGATTATGTTTTGGAGCTAATGAGAAAATCAGTGAGATAAAAGATGATCATTCATCTACCTAATATGTTGTCTGAAAAGTGAAAATGGGTATGGCTACATTTGTTGTTTGGCTGATTGGCAATCAATGACAAAGAGATTGGGATTCTGGAATCTAGTTAGGTTATCGTCAAATAGGTATATAAGCCTATATGGGGCTGATTATGACTTGTTCAAAGAGACGTTTGATCAACTAAATCACCTGGAAAAAGGAAAAGCATAAATTTGAACTTTGTAGGAGAAAGACCTAACGGACGGGACTGGCAAGTATTATATAATTTCTTATTCCTCCTTAAGAGAATTGAGAAGGGGTCATTAGTATCTTACATCACTCCATTTAAATTCTTAGTTGAAAGCACTCCTTTTATGATTCATTCATTTGGAAAGGGCAACGTCAACTTGTAATTCATTCAATGGATTAGGCTCCTGTAAGTCATTCAAGATATTTGAGACCAAGCTGAATATTGTGGGGCTCAGAGAGTGGATAAGGAAGATCTAAATCATGGCATAATCATGAAGAGGAACCCCACAGTAACTTAGAATGGGCTATAGGAGTAACGGTCATGAAAAGACTGAAGGATCCCTTAAGAATCTCCATAAAAGTCAACCCAAAGTTAGTAGTAGCTAGGCTGTGTTTGAAAACACACACCAATAATATAAGTTCATCAAGCTGTTTCTCAACAAGCCTCCGACAGACCAGGTCAACTATACAAAGTTTATTTCTAACTTAAATTATTAAAGCATTAGGTTATATATCAATTTTTATATAACATTTACCTTTATTCTCTATTTAATTTTTAACAATTCTTCCCCCACATGAATAAATTCAATAAGTTATTTTTGTTTGAGAATGCCTGTAAAATCCAAATAAATTATGCAATATATTTGAAATAATTTATTTTGATTTTTATAACTTATTTTAATTAATTAATTTACTAAAATTGTTTAATTAATTTATAAATTATAGAATTTTATACATAAACACTAAACAACTAATTTTACTAAACATATTTAATAAACAGCTAATCTGCCAAACATTTTTAATAAACAGCTGATGTTATTTGTTGGTCAAATCAGTTGATATAATTAACTATCAGCTGTTATTGAGGTTTCTATAGTCAGTGCATAGGCTACGACTTCTGTCGTGCTTTGGAACCGATGCCCCAATGGTTTGATGGCCTGATGTAACTTGCCTCAATAAGATCATTGAGTTGCCTTCTTAGTTTCGATAGTTCGAAATTATTCTATACGGGCAAAATGCTAATAGGCTACCAGCTCTAGCTCGATCCGATGGTCTACCGCGTGTCTAGGTGGAAGTGCCTTTGGCAATTGCTCTGGTATGATGTTTACAAACTCGTTGACTACTTGCTCAACTGATTCGTTGTGCAGTGGATTGTTTGTTCTTCGAGTGAGACTAGAATTTGCTTTTGACCTAAAACCTTGCCTACCCGTCGCCGTTAAACAACCTATCCTAGCCACATCACTCATTCTACTCCTAGACATGGGGTATCTATACAAAATGATTAATATTGCATAAATATGAATGCGTGCTAATAAAATAAAAATAATAACATTAATTAATTTCTTTAATTCAATTTAATATTTTTCTATAATTTATAAATTAATTAAACAATTTTAATAAATTAATCAAAATTTAAAATTTTTATCTTACAAATTTTATTTAAAAAATTAAAATTGAAATAATAAAAATTGAAAAATTTGTCACAAACACAAAATTTGTTTTTTTAACATTTTAATTTTAATTTTATTTTTAAAAATTAAAATAAAAAACAAGAATTTGTCGTGACTTAAATGTCATGCTCCTGATACAAAATTTGTTAGTGACATAATTATAATTATAATTAAACTTTAATTTAATTTTTAAAAAATTAATAATTGTATAATTTAAATTAAAATTAAAATGATAAAAAATAAAAAATAAAAATAAAAAGTCACAAGCATGACATAAAATTTGCTTTTTTATCATTTTAATTTTAATTGTTTAATAATTTCAAAAATTAAATTTTAACTTATAAATTTTATTTAAATAATTAAAATTAAAATAATTAAAATGATAATAATAATAATAAAGAATTTGTGTCACGGCGTGAGTTAAGAGTTATGCCTGTGACACAAATTTTTTTTATTTTTTTAATTATTTTAATTTTAATTTTAATTTTTTAAATAATGAATAGTTTCATAATTAAAATTAAAATTTTAAAAATTAGTTAAACAATTTTTTAATAAAATTAATAGTACATAATTATAATTATAATTTAATTTACTTTTTATTAAAATAATTATATTATAATTAAAATAAAAATAAAAAATAAAAAAGAAGTCACAAACGTCACTGCATAAGTGTCACGACACTTACTAATTAGCGAAGCCGCTTAAAACGACAATGTACACGTATTTAAATTAGACAACGTAAGATAGAGTAATATAAAACCGATTTCTCTTCCATTTCCTTAAAATCGTCTCTTTTTGTCTGCCATTCTTTTCGCCCCTTTCCCATTGTTTATTATCTAAGTATAGTTTTCTCTCTCCTCTTCCCTCTCATGGGCCCTCTGACTTCTCACCTTTCTGCCTCCTTCCTTAAAGTTTCCTCTCTCCGCAGTTTCTTCAGCTTACACATCTCCGACAAGGCCAATTCCTCACGTATGTTTAGACAAGTTGTTTGAGCTTCGTGGGTTTAGAAGGATCTAATCAAATCTTGTCCACACGTAAACCTAAAGAAGATTGCCCTATTTTTATACGTAACATTCTCCCGCCACTTGCTCACCTCCCAAGACTCTTTTGTTTCTGCGGAAGATAATCTCCCCACGAAGTTCAACATTTAGAGGGCATTGGTTGGAGAAAGTTTAAACAAAAAGGATGCCGTCTTGAGCTTCTTGCCTCCCCCAAAGATTGACGGTGATATCGCAACCTCCTTATTGTGTTAGCCTCCAAAGGTAAGTCCAAACTAAGCAATTGGGCTTCTTCCTTGACAAAAGGGTGTCATTTCCGGTGGTTCAGAGACCCACAATAGCCCTTTGGAGTCAACATAGTTTTTGAAAGGTTCTTATTTTTGATATTGATGTTTATTTATTCAAATTGACTTCACATGATGGGAAGATACCTATTCCGGAATTAGAGGCTTGGCATATGCAAGGCAATCCTTTTTTATTACGGAAGTGATATTCTGGTTTGTTTATCGGAAAGACAACAATGTTATTATTCTTTTGAGCACAATTTTAAATTGTTCGTTTAGAAGACCGGTTTATCAAACAACTAAACTATATAGCAATTGTCATAAGAAAACCACGGAACAGATCGTCTGTTCGTCCTCCTCTCTTCCAAGACATATCTTTTGTTACCATATAATCTGTTGTTCGCTGTTTGCAATAAGTAGAGAAAATGAGTAAAGGGAAGCATATATATAATTTAAGTGAAGAATCAAAAATAAAGAGGAATTAAGCATATCAAGATTTAAACAAGTAATTGTAATCTTTTTATAACCTTCTCTTAATAATTTCAATGAATTATGAGTCTAATCATTAAACGATCATTTACATATAGCATATAATGTATAAATCTTTTTATAATCAAGAGGAAATTTATTTTGATATTTAAAGGAAATCTTATAATCTTTAAATAAACTTTCGGAGAACTTTTAAAATGATATTGAATTAAATTTTGTTAATTAAATACATTTTAATCTTTAAAAGAAATTGAAAATTTTGTTTTCAAATACACCGATCAACTAATCAAAGTCAATGATCAAAATAAAATAGGCTTTTAGGTGTCATTACAACAAACACTACTTTTAGTGACGAAAATAAACGTCGCTAAACAATAACCAATTGTCGCAAATACTAATTTGCGACAAAAAAGTATCATTGCCCGAATCGTTGCTAAATCTTGGTAGTAAAACAACATTCGTGACATTTTGCTAAAATTGTCGCCAATTTTTTTTTTTGACACAAACAATTTGTCGGTAAAAAATATAACCGACAAGAATGGAAAACGTCATATATAGTTTTTTGCACGTTTATATTTCGTAGTTAAAAGTTTTTTCCTACTAAACTGTATTCGTAGGTAATTTTTTTTAGTGACGATTTCCTTTTGGTAGCAGAATAGTTTTAGATACTAATTGTTTGTTGTAGGGAAATGTTTTTAGAAACGTTCCTGCAAACATAGATAAAAACATTTTGTGATGATTTAATTTTAGTAGCTAATAATTTTTTGTGATAATTTTGTTTTTGTCGCAAAATAGTTTTAGCTACTAATTTGTGGTTGTAGCAAAATGTTTTTAATGACGTTTTTGTCAACGTAGATAATAACTTTTTGTGATGATTTTGTTTTGGTAACTAATATTATTTAGTGACAAAATTTAATTTTGAACTTAATTATTATTATAATTGTTAAAAATAAATTTATTTTAATTTATTAGAATTTTTAAGACGGTTTGAAAAATAAAAGTATTCATTTTATAATTAATGTTAGTGACATATTTTTTTAAATAATAATAAATTGAAATAAAATAAACATATAAAATGGAATACATTTTATATAAAAATATATTTACACATTATTTACAAACTAAGAGTCTTCATCTGAGTCACTACTACTAATATATGCAGAACCCAGTATTTGTTTAACCATTTTTTTATACTTGTTTACTTCTTTTACATTACGATTTAACTTCTTTTCTGTACATTGTAACTTAATCTTCAGTGCCTGGTTCTCCTCTTGAAGTGCCGTCACATATGCTAGTCGTGACAAAGATGCACTAACAGGCTTAGGACCATACCCAAGACTTTTGATATAGTCCGATCGTGTAATAAGGATATTGTTGCAAATGTCATCGACATTGGGTTGATTCCCCTCAGACAATGACATCTACAATAACTCCTGCATCTTATCCTACAATTTAAAATAGAAAATCGAGTAAATTAAAAAATTATTACTTACTATTACATAGAAAAATAAATTGTAATATTAATTTATTTGTACTTACATAATTACTTTATACCTCTTTAGATGTCCAGCCTTTACCTTCTTTATAGTGTGTGTGCTTGTAAAGTGTTATCCTATCACACTTTAGTCCTTGGAGTTGTGTTTGACTCTATAATATGAATTAAAAAAATTATAACCAATTAGAATTTATTGTATTAAAAAATAGAATAATAAATTGAAAATGTTACACTTACAAATTCTTATCAGACGACAACAAATGATTTGGAGCTGGTGTTATGAGGTGTCTTTATTTTTGCTCTGTTAGCCTTGGCTTTCTAACATTTTTCCTAAATTAAGAGAAGTAGTCATGAGATGTATAAACAAAATTAATGGAAGGAAAGATGAAGAGTAAAAAAACAAACTTGAGCCTTCTTTGAAGGCCAATAATCACACATTTCACTCCAATTTTCTGGAGTCACCTGTTTCAGAACATGTCTCCGTCCCTATTCATCGGAAGGGAAATACTGATAATATTTATTAAGTTGATATCGATGATCCTTCACTGTTTGTTTCAACAGTGAACTAACACTACTTGAAACCTCAGGCGTGTCGATATCAACGATATTGAGCTTCATTTGTGAAAAACATGTACAAGTTAAGTTATTATTTTTTAAAGTAAAATCGCAATACATATAATGAAATGAATTCAAATATTATTGAAACTTTGTCCGAAGCATTTTGGAGCAAGTTGTCTTCCTTCAACTGCCTGATATGCCGAAGGCAAGGCAACTCATTTCTCACAACGACGCTGAACTCACTAGCCAATTTTGCAGCTTGGATCTTATCCATTCGGCGTCGTTGTATGGGGTCAATCGTTACTAACAACTTGGTATTCATTGCAACATTCATCTGTTGTAACTCAACACCTTTTGTCTTACCTTTACCTCGTTTTCTGATGCCAATATTGGAACTTGAAAAAAAACATAATGAGAAAAACACACTAAATATGTAATGAACAATTTCAGCATAAATGTAAATATGTTTGGTTATCAATAACAGACCTGAAGATCCCTCACAACTATCAGACAATGTTGGTAAAGATTGTTACTGACTTTCTTCTGGTTATTCTGTGGGAGAAACTTTATCTGTCATTACCACCCTCTTTCCCTTGTTTCTACCAGGTGCCATTATAATGAACCTGTGTAAAACAAATTATGAACATAACGTATAATTGTAATAGAAAAATAAAATTAACATTTTGTGAAACATTAAAAATATGCTTATAGTAATGGTAAATTAACATAACAAAAACATCAACAACATAAGACAATTACAACTTGGAGATATTTCAAACAATAGAAAAAAATTTATTTACATGCAATCATCATGATCATGATTTTGAAAAATGTCATCATTAAGTGACGTATGAAAAATATGCTTGTAGTCATGGTAAATTAACATAAGTAAAACATCAGCAACATAAGGCAATTATCTTCTTAACATTTTAAACATCACAAACAATTTATTTACATTCAATCATCATGATCAAGATTTTGAAAGTCATCAATATCTGCAAAAACACAAGTGAAACATTAAACATATGCTTGCAGTTATCGTAAATTAACATAACTAAAACGTCAACATAAGGCAATTATCTTATTAACATTTGAAACAATAAAAACAATTTATTTACATTCAATCATCATGATCAAGATGAAGAAAATCATCATCATTAAGTACATTATTGTTTGATTTTTCATTACTAATATATTCGAGCAAAGTATCGTCATTGTCAATTAAAGTCATCTTGAGTGTAGTCTTCATCTGTTTGTAAAAAAAGATGGGCTTGGACTTCATCCAGTTGAGCTATGTTGGGCTCGACTTCTCTCCAATGGAATGATGGTATATATGCATCTTCTACTGGAATGCCTTCATTATTGATCTCCAATCCAATATCTTGATGACTTCATCAGTATCCTCATTCAATTCACCAATATCTCTTTCATAAAAATCAAAGACATTCCTTTCTTGAAACTTTTTAACAACCTTCCAATTGCTACCCAATATAGTATCGTTAACTTAAAAAACTTGTTTAGCTTAACTTGCAAGGATAAAAGGATCATTATACCATATCTTACTAACATTTATGCTGGTAATATGCCCGTTCATTCCCATGTCAGTTAAATGAAATCATTTGCATTTAAGTAGAACAACCTTCTTATCCTTGATGTAGTGCAACTTTATAATGTCAGATATGACACCATTTAAGTTAATGATTTTTTCATCATGACATCCTTCAACGACAACCCCATTATTTTGACATCTAACTCGACTATCTCGATCTTGTATATAATATCTCCCTATTAAAAATGCAACATGTGTATTTCTTCCCACAAATATGAGGCCCATATTCCAAACTATATAATGCTGTTGTCACTTCTAGCACCTTACAGTTATGTAACCGTATCATCTGTACAACAAATTAAAAGTAAATATAAGGATGAGACAGATTCTCATATTTTCATAATATGTAATTAATATGAAACTTACTCGATTTCTAAACCATGATACAAACTTCTGCTGATGTCTTTCTTCAACAATAATGATCCCTTTCTTACGAATTATGTCCTTGTGCTCTTTATTGAAAAAACACACAGCAAGATCTTAGAGTTAATGAAGAAAATTGTAATATGATTGGTTAAATGAAAATGAATATATGTGCTCTATGTATGTATCGACGTTCTCGCAATTGTTCCAAATATACCAATGGGCAATTTTGAATTCGTCTTTAGTTAACTCGACATATTTACCCGCACCAAATGGCCTAACTTTTTGGGAGAAAATAGACAACCCACCATTGTCATTAAAATCAAAGTTACATTCTGGTCTATTAAATCTTGTCTCCACATTAGTTAAGTAAATTGAACAAAAAGTCAAGCATTTATTTACTATATAAGCCTCTGCAATAGACCACTCTAGTAGAGCTCTATTATGTACATAATGCTTAAGAGAGCATAAAAACCTGAACATAAATAGTTATAAACTTATGAATTGTTACAAAAAAATAATATAGGAAAAACTTGTTGAATTTAACATAAATTACCTTTCAATCAGAAACATCCATCGAATTTGAACTGGTCCACAAAGTTTTGCTTCATATGGTAAATGAATTGCCAAATGAACTATAACATTAAAAAATGATGGGGGGAATAATGGGTCAAGCTTACATAAAATCAATGATATGTCTTTCTCCAATTTATCAATCTCTTCAACTTTAAGTGTCTTACATCATAATTGCTTAAAAAACTCTCCCACTTGACCCAAAGTAACGGATACATCCTTCAGCAAATGCCCGTGTATTTCAACAAGAAGTAGTCATTACAAAAGTACATGACAATCATGACTTTTCAACCCAGACACTTTTCTCTCTTTAACATTCACACAACAACCTATATTAGATGCATACCCATAAGGAAATTTGACTGATTGGAGGAACTGACAGAGTGATTGTTTCTCACTTTTTAACATGTTGTAACAAGCAGGGGGAATAAAGTATGAACCATCATCTCTTCTTTTGAAATGTAAATATTTTCTATTATTTATGTCTTTCAAGTCTAATCTAGCCTTAATAGTGTCTTTGGATTTTCCATCAATTCCTATGATAGCCCCTAAAATGGACTCACAACTATTTTTCTCAATATGCATGACATAAAGATTGTGCCTCAATAGTAATTCCTTCCAATATGACAAGTTGAAAAATATGCTTTTTTTGTCCAATTCAGTTCAATATCATTTCTCTTACGCTTTCTATTACTTGGGTGTTTGCCAAGTGTAATGTCAC
>JANIIA010000004.1:16676744-16706134 GCA_027478495.1 Erythroxylum alaternifolium | reverse complement strand
ACGTCACCCTTGCGGGGCACGGACTCGGGTATCACTGTCGATATCGGGTTCGGGTTCAGCGGGAGTGGGGTGTTACAGAAGTCTTAGAGCTAGCAGGAAATGATACATCCATTTCTAAGGTACTAATTTATGCTTCATAGTACACTTTCTAGGTTTGAATCTAGATTGACCAAAAATTTTTCACCTTTTTAATTTTACATCATCTTTTCAAAACAACATACATCCTAAATTGTGACAATAAATTTTCTTAACTAGCAAACTAATACCCCTAATAAATTTCTTCATATTGTAAAAATTATCATCCATTGTATAATTAAAAGACAATGATTCATTATACCAAGCAAGAATTTTATCCAAACTTCAATTAGAAATATGCCCTTCAGACTTTATGTTCAATATTCGAGCAATTTAAGATGATTAAGTCATGCTTGGTCAGCTGATTTTAGTAAGTAAAAAAAATTTTTGTATTTGGGTTTGGTTCTTCTTCAAGATTTTATATATTTGCTTAATAAGTACTACCAGCTGCATCATAAACCATTTGGGTGTAAGGATTTTCAATTGCACCTAGATTATTTGTTATAAATCCAGTCCCCCTCAAACCCATCTACATTTATTGATTATTTTACTTTATTACGCCTTGAGGTGCTATAAATTAATGACTCCCCATATCGTGTCCACTCAAAATAATTTGGAACGAATCCTTTTCTTAGCAAATGGAGATTCATTTCATTAATAGGAAAAAAAAGAATATGTTTGCACTTTTTACAGGGATATTTGATTTTTGGACCATGTATATATGTAGATTGAGAACATACATAGTCAATAAAAGTTTGATCTTTCTTATTAAACTTAAGATTAATGAAACCATTGGTTATTAATCGTCTATACATCGATCCAAGATCTATCATCATTACTCATTTATGCAAAACTGTTATTTAAAAAAATGACTTCATAGTTAGATATAATAATCGTTATGGTAGTATCCATATTAATCTTACAAAACATTTAATTTTTAGTTTACACATTAACAATAACATAAAAAGAAAGCATTATGTTGCATATGCATAAATTTCTGTAAAGTAAGATGACAGGGAAATATTTTAGGTTGCATGTGATGTCAACTCATTTCAAGTATCTACATGCTTGAAATTAAGTAAATTATATGTGCATAAATTTTAGACTTTTTTTTAAACTTAATGAATGAGTTGTCAATACTAATATATGAATATGACAAATTCATATAAGGTAATAATAAATTTTTTTATTATAACTAGATCAAACAGTCATTAGCCTATGACCACTTCTTAAGCTCCATTAAGAATTCACTATCTTCTTGTTTCAATAGGTAAGAGAAATCTTCCATGTAATATCTTTTTTGGAATTGGTGAAGAAAAACCCAAATTGTCTTACTTTGACACAAACAAAGAGAAAATCTATACAAATATTGTTTAAAATCAAAAGGAGCCCAAACAATATGTTTCCTAACAATTCTCCTTAATTGTTGTATAAGTATAACCAAATATAACTCAAAATCTCTGCTTATACTAATAAACTAGAGCTTACTATACGTTATGCATTATAAACATGCACTTAAGTGCACTCTATACTATCTCAAGGATCTTAGCAACTCCCTAAAACACCAAATGTTCTTCCATAATTCAATTATGGCCTATATGTACCCAAAAAACTCAAATATTCATTACTCTTTTAAGATAGTTATTATAACAACTAGTTCTTGGAATGTTCAATTAATAGATACTCACTAAAAAACTAATCAATCCATTTTTAGTTTGAGTATTAGCTAGCCAAACACCTATACTAATAGGCTCCATTCTATCAAGTTTTAAGAAAATCATCGGTTAGTTGATCTAAACTGTTTAGATAGTTGATGTTCTACCAATCAGCAAATTGATTAGTCAAATGTCCAATCAATGTCCCAAACCAATAATACACTAATTCAATCAATTTTTAAAGTCATTATTTACTTGATATCAACTCTTTGTCTACTCAATTTCCTAAAATAACACATAAAAATCTTCAACTTTGCAGTCTTTTTAAAGATTAATAAAAACCTTCTACTAAAAAACTTGATCATAACCATTTCAAAAGTTTCTTAAAGTTAGGCTAAAGATTAACTAACTTCCTTTAAAGCTTAAATAAATTTCTTATTCATTATGCTCTAAATGTAAATTACTATGCAATGTATCTACTCCAAATCATTGAAATAAGTAAATTAAGGGCCATTAATGCAAACCTAATGACTACCTAGAGTTTTGATCAAAGTAGTATATTAAGGTTCCAATTAAAATAGTATTAGTATTTTAGAGTTCCTAGTTAAAGTAGTAATAGTTGTTAGTTTTTCAACTTAAGTATGAATCATATGTAATCATAAATAAAGGTGAACAAACTTTATAAACAAGATGTAGAGATTTATGATATTTATTTAGTTTAACCCAAATTAAGAGATGATTATTATCTTTTACACTTTACTAAACAAACCTAAAACTTATAAGGTTTTACTTTGTAGAGTTCTAACCTTTGTATGTTTGGTTCTTGGTTCTTTATATTCAAAAGGTTAGTCTCAATTACTTGATTTAACATTCTTATAAAGGTTTCAATCTTGCTACTGATTCTATAGGATTTATTCCTAAATGGAATGACAAAAGTTGGTATCAGATTTAGGATTTAAATCAAATGTTTATCCATTTTGGTTTCTTTTTTTTCATTTTTAATATTCCTAGTTAGGGTATCTTCTTCTACTATTCATTCTTAAGTCTCTCTCTCTCTCTCTCTCTCTTTTCCTATTCTTAGTTGGATCTTCTTTTTTCTAGGATGTCATCAAAATTGTTTCAATCATCTTATCATTTATTTTTTCTTTATACTGTGTTATATATATATATATATATTACTAAAATAAGTTAAGAAAAAATTGTATAAACTATTGTTTCTTTAGGAAGCTTATAAGTATGTCTTCTAAAAATGGTTTAACACATAAGGAAGATGAAGGCAATGTATAATGATATGAGAGACCTCTTAGAGAACTTTCGTCGAACACTTAGTACACTTTATAAATTCATCCCTAATTTGTTTCAAAACTATTGTCTTTTCCATTATTCACCAACATTAACACAGAACAACAAACAATGACCTATTAACAACTGAAATAAATCTTGACAACTCAATTTATAGTAACAAAACCAAAGAACATAAAACCATTTAACAACAAAAATTGAAGCAGAAAAAATAAACTTAAGAGCAGAGCATGGACGACCAACCTCGAGACGGTAAACCTAAGATAATGAAAGCAGTTGGTGGAAGAACAAATGAATATGAAAAACGACGCTAATGGAAGAAGAAAATGACAGCAGAAGAGCAAAACGAAATGAAGAAGATGATAACAAAGGGGAGGGGGCTTCGATATTGGGCAAAATGATGTCGTTTTCCTTCCAATTTAAAGCATAATACCTACTTTGTTTTAATGTTGTTTTCCTTCCAATTTAAAGCATAATACCTACATCGTTTTATGTCGTTTTCCTTTCAATTTAAAGCATAATACCAACGTTGTTTTAATGTCGTTTTCCTTCCATTTTAAAGCATAATACTACAACGTTTTAATTTATCTACGAAATGGTATTTTCATAGGTAAATTACCGATAAAAACATCATTCTGTAGGGAATTACCAACGGAAACACCATTTCATAAGAAAATTACCTACGAAAATATCACTCTGTAGTAATTTACGTACGAAACTTTATTTTCGTCGGGAAATTTCCTACGGAAACATCACTCTGTAAGTATTTTTTCCGTCGGTAAATTTCCTATGCAATTTTTACCTCAAGCAATTAATACATATTTTTACAATGGCTTTCACTATTCTGTCGCTAAGTTCTGTCTGCAAAGTTTTGTAGTAAAATTTCCTCTCTTTTAATGATGATTTTTTGTGTCACAAAATACCTTTTTTTCCTACAAATTTACATATGGAGAGCAATTTATGTCGTTAATTTACTACGGAATTTTTTCCATAGGGAATTTTCCATCTGTAATTTGTAATTTTCTTGCATTAAATTACGAAAGATCATAATTTCTCCCTATAAATAGGAATTATTTGATTTATTAATATCAACACTTTCTTCATTCTTTAAAATCTTTCTAACTTGAATAAATTTTCTAAGACGTAGGAGAGGAAGTGGTAATCTCACGACAACTTGCAACATAGTAAAGGATTCTGCACAAATGTTGGGAATTAATTTAAAATTGTAGAGCTGTCAAAATTTCTTTTGAATAGGTCTTTAATTTGTTTTTTATTTTATCTTATAAGCCAGATTTATTGGTTGAAAATTTCTATTTAATAGTTGTTGAGTTTTTTTGTATTTTGCATATATAAGACAGCTAAATTCATTATTCAATATATAATAAAACAACTCCAACGTTACGTATTCTTTTATCTTATACATGTTCTTCCATTTTTTAAAAAATAAAATCTTCTACATGGTATTAAAGCTCTCAAAGATCTTGAGGGACCTACGAGTGATTAAGAGAAAATCTAACCAAAGTTTCCTTTCTTTCCATGGCTTCCTTCAACACATTATCTCTTTCACCTCGATTTTCAACAATGAAAATTATCAAGTATGGGTTGTCAAAATGAAAGCTCACTTGAGAGGTCTCAGTTTGTGGCAATGGGTTGAAGGTGAAAGACGTGTACCTCCTCTAGGAAATAATCCTACACTCAATCAAATTAGAGCTCATGAAGATGAAGAAGCTACAACTCCAAGAGCTTTATCTCAAATACATGTTGCTGTATCTGAATCGATTTTCACAAGAATTATGCATATGAAACAACTAAGGAAGCATGAGACGTATTAAAGTTGTTATATCAAGGGAATGTTGTGACAAGGTGAATGTAAGTCTTAAATCTCAAAAGATTTTTTGAAATTCTTAGAATGAATGAAAAGGAGACAATTCAAGAGTTCTCAGATAAGCTGGTAGTGGTGGTAAATAAAATCGGGCTTATAGGAGAAGAGCTACCCAATAGCCGGATCATAAAGAAAGTATTGATAACTTTACCTGAAATATTTGAGGCAAAAATTTGATCTCTTGAAGACTTAAGGGATATAAGCCAAATGACATTACCAGGACTAATTAATATTTTACAAGCTCAAGAACAAAGAAGGGCAATGAGAAAATATAAAAGTGAAAAGATAGTGGAGGAAGTTTATTTAGCAAAGGTTCCGTCATCAAAGAAGAAAGAATACATGCCTCAATATGGCCATTGTGAGAAGTTTGGTCATGAAAAGAAAGATTGCTATCATAAAAGAAAGTCTCAATGTTTTAGGTGTAAACGATTTGGACATTTGAAAAAGGATTCCAATATATAATAAAACAACTATAGTGTTACTTATTCTTTTATATTATACTTGTTATTCTATTTTTTAAAAAAATTTCTACACAGAAATCTGAGTAAAGCGCGGACGCGGGATTCTAATCCGGTTTGGAAATATCCAGTGGCAAGGTGAAGAAAGGAGATGAAAACCGGCCTCTATTCGAGAATCGTTCTTTGTTACTCTAGAAACTTAGCATCTTAGGTTAGAAAACTAACCAGAAGCAAGAGATCGTAATGCTATATTTTATTGGAAAATAGACTACATATTATTTTTTAATCATTAAAAATAAATTAGTTTGCTTAATGAGCGTTATCTTATAATAATGGACAAAGTTAGTCATTTGTTCGATCGATAATAGTTATTAATATGATAAACAATTAAAAAATATAATCACAAATTCTTTAAATAAAAAATTTCTTATTTAGTTGATCCCTTATCTTAATATACTATATTAACATTTGCGCGCGAAATGAACCTGTAATACGACTGCGGATAATCAACTGATTTAAGTGAAGAATAGGTTTATCAATCAAGTTTCACTTAAATATGTTAAGCCAACAAACCGCAACAACTGATAAAAAATCGGGAAACGAGTTCAAGCTGTAACCCAAATTGATCCTATGGAGTCTCGAAGATGAACCAAAAAATGAGGGTGAAAGCCAGCTGGGTTGACTCATAATGCTGGTACTGGGAGTCTCAGAATCTGCAGTGGCAGCGTTGGCAGAATTCCGTTGCGAGTAGTGGTGAAAGGACATAGAAACCAATCATAAGAACTGACAATTCAGTGGCAGAAGATATTGGGAGGTAGCTGTACCACATAAGTCACAAGATTGAACCATCTGCTTAGGTTATTTATCGTCATCCGATGATGATCGTTGGACCTCGGAAATTGGTCCCTCTGAGAGCAGATGCTCTTGTTCTGCCACACCCAGCAAGCATCTCTCTACCAGAGTATTTTTCGAGGAGCGTGGCGATGTTTACTGTTGCTGCTCGTGTAATCCAGCTAGGGTACCCCAATTATTTCTATCTGTGCTCAAAAGAGTCGACATTTTTTACCTGCTGGAGGTGATTAGTCTTAAGAAATAGGAGCCGTTCTCTCCTAGTTCAGTGCCAATTCCACGTACAACTTAATTGTACATATTCAGAATCTGAGATAAATGATAAAAGGGTTTGCGTAAATGAATTCATTCTTCTTCTTTTTTTGTCAAATTCATTATGAAATTATTGGAAATCCAATTATTTTGATATATATCGACACAGTCGTTATAATGTGTGTTTTTGTTGAAGATATGAATCAAAATTGATTGCAGCAAATATTCGAAGAATATGGTGTACTATCTGCTTAAAATTAGTTAGCAAATCTTGATATATTTTTATGTTTTGTTAGTCAATGGCTATTTTCCTATTTTTCTATGTTTAATTATTTGTAAGCCTATAAATAGGCAAGCTTTGTTCTGCTATTGGTAATAAAAAAATACACTTTCTTCACTGTTAATTATTTCTCTATAATCTAGTGCTACAGATTTTCTCCTCGTAAAATCAACTCTAACAGTGGTATTAGAGTTGGTTACTTTCATAACTTTAAGCCTTTCGTCATGGCAAATGTTAGACCTTTGAACTTCGGAGCACTTCTCAGCGACCTTCAATGAGGAGCTTTAGGGGAGAGGTTAGCTGGATTATATGCATGAGGGAGGCACGCAAAAGCACTAAGGAAAACGTAGGCGAGTGTGATCAGACTTGGTGCAAATTTTGGTAGAGTCTCGGGCCTAGTGAAGATTGACTCGGCCTAGGCTAAGGACTTGACGGACTAAGGACTTAGACTGTGCTCGGATAGATGGACCACGACTAATGGACTTGTTGTGGGAAGCAATAGATTAGGTCGGTGCGCTATGTGAGCTTTGGCGAGATCACACTACATCATCAGCGGATAGAGATCGTGGGAAGATCTTGGATGATGTGGTGATGACGAGGAGTTAGAGTTACAGTGGAACACAACATCTGAAGATAACGGAGATCTTTAGGATAAGGATGCTAATTTCCTAGTTGAATATAAACTCTATCTTTCTGTTATCTTGTAGATTATATCTTATCAGTTAGAGTCCTATTTAGATAGGGGTGTCATCTAATTAGTCCACGTGATGTAATCTGATAGAGATAGACGTGATCTTAGACAATCTTAGGCAGTTCAGTTTTAGTGAGATTCTGAATGTAACTTGACTTCTAAGTCAGGATGCCTATATATATAGCTCATTCGAACTTTGCTCTCAACTAGTTCAGAGAGAGAGCATTCCTTGTATTCTTTTGAGGGAAAGTAATATAAAGGTTGGTTTAGCCGTATCTCTGTTGTTCCTTTGTTGCCTATCTTTTCTTATTGCTTTCTTAAGCATTGTTTCTTCGAGTGAGCGAGCGAAATACTTCGAAGGTCATTGAAGACTGAGTCTTGCTAAAGCGGACCTTAGTGAGACTGCTGTGCAAAGGGTGTTGGCGATAGAATTCGGTGAAAGTTCGAGTCCCAAGGTGACCTTTGTATCAATAGGGACCTAAACATATAAAAACATTTCATCTCTTCTACCCATCACAGAGGAGGAAGCACGAAAGCATGGGCGACAACATGTGCGTGATGAAGGATTAATGGATTAATTGAACCATAATCTTGACGGTAAAAACAATAGGAAGGTACCAAAAAATCTTACAGTTCAATTATCCGCCTTGGCAAGATGAGCGATTCGATTCTTTAGGAAAGTTAAGTGTTCTGTACTTTCTCTTTTTAAGTCTAAACCGAAATTAGCCCTTAGTAGCTTTTCAGTCCAAGTAGTGAACCCTAAAAGTAAGGTTCAGTTTGCACTCAATTTTTGGACAGGATCATTAAAAATGAGACAGAATCTTTTGTCTAATTCTATGATGTTTTATTCTGTCTCATGAATTTCAGCCATTTATTTATGTGAGTTCTGCATTTATTTATGCGGGACTCAAGCGGGACTCACATAAATAAATGGCTGAGATTTAAGGGACAAAATAAGACACCATAAAACTGGATAAAGGATCTTGTCTCACTAAAAATGGCTTTACTACTCCCTGAATCAAACTCGGTCAGGCATATCAACGTACGTGGGCGAGATTACAGGCAACTTACAAATTTGGCCACTCAGTTTTCACAGCAATCTCAATTCTTCATAACTAAGCAAGCCAGAGCCAAGTTCGTATAAATATTTCTATACTTCAATTTGCTGCATAAATTTATACTAGGCGAATTTCCTTGGGGGTGACACATGAAATGAACAAAAATGAAAAAGTAATAAAGCGTAGCAATTGAAGCTAAACTAATAAACAGGACAACCATCGACAACGATTCCTTTGGCAGTTGGGCATTTAGAGAGGGGACAGTGTTCTTCGACTCCCCACCAACTTAAGGATTTTTCCTCCATAGTCAGAGTGAAGTACAGAAGAACACCCATGAAAGCCAATCCAGCATCCAGGGCTGCTGAAAGTACGTAATTGTACCTCTGCCACCAAACTTTGTGGTACCTAAACACATAGTAGTTAAAGATTACTCCAACCACAATCCAACAATTGAAGTTGACAGTTGTAGCTGGTGGCATTGCTGCTGTTGCTCCCAAAAGTACAGGAAGGTTGATCTTTTTAAACCATTTCTGCGTAGGAAAAGCTTTATGCAGTAACCATATCAAAAGAGGTCCCAATGCACCTCCAAAGAAGAACCAGTTGAGGGCACTGTAGCTGCCAAGTCTACCGAAAATTCGTTTAGGTCCAACTAAACCCCATATGACAGATGCATCGAAGAAGACGTTATCACCGGGACATGTCCAGGGACTGTTTGGAGGAAGTAGTTGATCATTGCATATGTTCTCGATGGAAGTCAGAAGCCACCATGCTACTGCGGTGTTCACTGACGACGCTATTACAGTACCTATGCACTTCCGTCGGCAGCATAGGGGAAATAGATTAGAAAAACTGAAAAGTTCAGATACCTCAACATGGTACTGGACAAATTAAAGCCAACTGAGTTTACTTGTTAATTGCACTCAAGCATAACAATATGGGATAGTGATATTAGCTGTCAACCAGAAGTGCTTCAACCGATGCAGTGACGTTTAAAACAAAAAAAAGGTTTTGGCAACTATATAATATCGTGGACTTCATGCTAACGGCTTTTCAAAACTAGTATGTTTCCCATTCCAGAAGGTGTTAGTCACGCCAAAGTCTTACCTGAATTCCGTGTCTGTTTTTTGTTAATGTTTATTTGGTTCGTGCTTTATCCCGTATTATTTGGAAGGATATGCAGGGTAGACATACCTGGACTATAAACATGGATCTTGGTGGAATTTTCATGTAGTGACCTAGCTTGAAGTCGCTGAGGAAAGTTATTGCCTGGGCCATGCTTATGTAGCCATAGGTCTTGAAGCAGACGTTAGCTATTGGCCTACCAGGATAAATGATTCCCATGATGTACTCTGTGATAATGTTGAGTCCTGGTGACTGAGAGGAGAAACAAGAAGGAAGAACCCTATTATGACTATATCTTTAAGAAAATCAAATAAAAAAGTTGATTTTAGAGTTTAGAATCCAAGAAAATCTTGGCATACATCAATAACAATACAATTTCATATTCTGTTCAATCATCCCATTGTGTATTCTTTAGTATCCAGTTCACAGTAATGATTAATGTGGTTGCTATAATCCAGAAGAAGCAAGCTAACAAAAGAAAACAGACTATTTCTTCATTACTTACCACATTGGTCGTAGCAGTTATAATGCTAACTGGGAGAGTAAACAACAGAGCGAGGCCTGCAGCAAAAATAAGCCCCCACCATGGCATTTGGATCTCATCTCTCATGAAAATGCATAGTACCAGAGAAAGGACTAATGCCACTAAAAGAATGGAGTGAAACCACCAGCCAGGTATTGGCTCGTAATTCTTCATCAGTCTCGTGTGAATATCTTCTTTTGCACCTTTACTAGCCCGGTACTGCTGATATATCTCCCTGTTGGAGTGATGGAAAAACTAGATCTTAAGTATAACCACACAAAATTGGCTCGTTAGGAATTGTTAACAAGCTACTATCTCATATACTTACTTGCCATTAAACAGAGCCACATGAGTGAGGGTGGCTACAATAGCAGCAAAACCAATCCCATATGTAAGTGCGAAGAAAACGCTGAGGTGAATATGACCCTGCTTCAGATATGATGGCATGTCTATCTCAAACTTGTCATTAACAATGGAATTAACATCGTAAATTTCTCCTTTGTGATTGAACAAGTGTGAGGAGAAAATGGGGAACTTCCTAGCACCGTACAAGTTTAATCCCCAGTAAGCTACTGGGATAATTAGGTAGATGAGTGCAATGTAGCCCACAGTGACATTGACGATGGCGAAGAATGGGGTGATGAGAGGACTGCCAAGATAGGAGGCAATGACGGACCAGTCCAGCGCAAAAGCTCCAAGGCCAAGTCCATGCATGCCTGACCCAATCTGATGGGCTGTGACTGACTTAGGAAATGCCCAGCACACCCATGAAACTGCCGATAGAGTTGGGAAAAGGTACCCCGGAAACACGTACCAAGAGAAGCTACTGATAAGTGCAATCAAGAAGAATTTGCCTCTAGACATTCGCTGCCTGTCCTTCTCATGCAAAGCGCTTGTAGAAGGAATCCAATAAAAAAGGTCAAGATGGAACTTCTAGCAAATTTCCTTAAGTGGTTTTCAATAATTAACATATTCTTGCTTGCTCTTCTCTTACTGTAAACTGTTATATCGAAGCACAGGTAACTTTATGGCTTCGTTTGGTACACAGCCAATCAGCTATTTTTTTAGCTGATTGGCTGTGTATGGTTGTTTGACTTTTTAAACAGCCATAAAAATCGTTTGGTTATTAGCTTTTTTAACAACTATTCAGTTGCAAACAGCTAAAAACGAAAACGCTCTTCTGTAGGAGCGTTTTTGTTAATAAGCTAAAATTTTTAGTATTAAATGTCAATTTTACCCTTTATGTAGTTATATATTAGAAATAAAATATAGTCCTTAAATAAAAATAAAAAATAAAAATAGTTATATAAATTTTTATAAATGATAAAACAGTACAGATAAACATGATTTTTTTAAAATTTAAATTCTTATGAAAATATTCAACAAAATACTAAGATATATAATATTCATACCCTTATAATTTTTTTGAAGTCATGTCCTCATAAGTCATTTTACACATAAACAACTAATATTAAACAGCTAATTTTACCAAACATCTCTAACAAACAGCTAATGCAATTCGCTGTTCAAATTAGCTGATAGAATCAGCTATTAATTAACAGCTGATAGAATCAGCTAACAGCTATTGCAATCAGCTGATTGCCAAACAGGCTCAATGCTTGACTGGACATTTTAAACAAACTGTCTTGAATAATGGAAGTTCCGGTGCCACATCGATTTAATACAAATAATGGACCAGGCTTCTTGTGGAAAGATAATAGGTCTGATTACTTTCACCTACACTCATTCCCTGCCAAGGGGCCTACATAAAGAATAATTCGGTGAAGGCATTCATAGTTCGAGACAAAACCGTGATGGTATTATTCCTATTGCGTAGCTACATGTTGGTGGCGAGATATGATGACCTGAGATTACACAGAGAATCGATGCAGCAATGTTGATCTTTCGTTTTTTTGCACTGGAAGCTCACAAGCTTGGTAATAAGGATTTTTAGAATCTTGAAACAATTTTGAAAGAATAGCTTAATCGATTAAGGTCATTTAAAAGGTTTTTTAAAAGTGGATATGCTTAGATATAGATGAATTTATTCTAGAGTCATTTAAAATTAGTAAAAAAATTATGATAAAATAAAAGTATTTAATTAATTAATTAATCTTTTCCTTTATGTAAATGTTCTTTAATCATAAAACTATATTCATTTTTGTATAAAAGAAATGATATGAACTGTTACAGTAATCTATTTTTTCACATAACAATCATTGATTGAGATGAAACATAAGCCACAAATCTAAATTCACTTGACACTAAACTCCTATAATTTTTTTGAAAAGGTAAAATGGTATTAAGAAAGAGTAGGTACAGATAATGGTCTGAAGCTAAGAAAAACAAGAATAACGTTTATCTAGCCACTGAACTCCTATAATTGGGGGCATGATTAAGTTAATATCATGGTAAAAGCAGAAGAATGTCTTAAAGCCACAATTTGAATTGATCATCTGCCATTGAAAGTGAATCGTATTTGCACCTGATAGTAATTAGTGAAAGAAGGAAAGAGATTTGAAAAGGGGCCATCAACTTGCTCGAGATGTTGCAGTTTAAGGCGTCGTATCGTATCCTGTGTTATATATTATAGACTCCATTCTTTCAAATGAATGAATTCTGACAATTGCCTGCCTGCTAATATCCAATGTGAGTATGCACTTAGAGAGTACGACTCGGCCCCTGGGGTTTACGGATGGTGTGTAAGACGCCTGAGCTGGGAGCATGTTCAGAAACACGCTGTTGCTATGTCAACTTCGGAGGTCCCCACCATGTAACAGTCGCGACAACCTGCCTACAAATGATTTAAGCAGCGTCAATATGCTTAACGTGCCATGAGCATCTGGCATCATAACATCAACCAAATTCACGTGCTAGAGATTCAAGAAATTTGATTGTGGTTGATTCTCAAATCTTTTACAGAGAAATTGATTCTCAAATTTCCAGATTTTCTCGTGACAATATCAAATCATATAATAGTTCACCTTCATGACATTTGTTCTTTCTGAGCGGTGGCATAAAAAATGTGCAAAATAATACTAAAAACTGTTTTGTCTCATTTAAATATTCCTTTCACAGAAAACAACAGAATATCGTTTAATTGCTAGACACTAACATAGAACAAATCTTGAGAAAAGCATGGGATCCTTCAATCATGTGCCAGAGGAAGCTCCCAGCAATCAGGAAAGCATGGGATCCTTCAAGCAATTATTAATTTGTAATTTTCAAAGGGGACCCCACATCACAACTTGTTTCTTCCTCGGAGATGGTCGCCATGTCCTACCGTCTCAGACTTTATTTTGCTAGATACTCTAGGAATTTTCTGTATTTAACATTGATCCAATAAGGCAACTCTTAAAAGTAAAGAACAAATGGAATATTAAGTTGTTCATTTGAAGATACTATTAGTTCATTCAAAATGATTTAGAATCATTAGGTGATTTTGTCATTAAAGTTAATCAGAGATTTCATAACGTAACAATTCAGTTTCTTGATTTATAGAGTTTATGAACCAGCAGATTTATAGAGTTTCACATGTAGTAATGTGATTTACTATTCCCATCACTGATGACTTGGATATTCATGCGACTTCTCATACAAAAGATATTCAGAATGAAATCCGTTCTAGCAGTACTAAGGTTCAGTCGCACCAAAATATACTGTAACTTACAAGTACGGTCACAAAATCAGACACACGTTTTTGCAGTAATTAAAAGTACAGTCAAATTATTTTCTCCTGCTCTGAATGCGTGTTTGCAGGACATATCAAGTTTACGTGATCAAGATAGTATCATGGGGCGGGTTGAATGTGGTAAGTTCGGATTCATCATGTCCAGGTCTTCCTTTGGGCAGATGAAAATCCTTCGGACATTGAGTTGGAATTTTCTGCAATCAGTTTTCCTTCGGGCAGATGAAAATCCTTTGGACATTGAGTTTGAATTTTCTGCAATCAGTTTCAAATGTGACCAAGTTAATGCACAGATTAAACCTATAATAGTTTCAACACTGAGAGACATAAATCTAGTCCTTACTGCCAAGGGAAGTCTCTAATTAGCATCATGTCCCCTTCTTTATCTGCGAATGTTACATGCCATCCACTACTCCCGTCAATTAAACTTCCTTTAAAGTCGAACATCTTGTCAAGCTCGTAAATGAAATCATCATAACCATGAAATCGCATGAGGTCGACTGACATTTGGAGCTTACTTCCATAGTTCAACGCCTGAAAGCAAGCAAAAGTATCTCAGAGCTGGAAAATAATATCAATGAACTGAACCCATTTGTGCTATATAATTAAGCCAGTCGCAAAGATGACCTATACGTTAGCTGACTTCGTATTCCCTGTCACAAACTACCATAGATGTGATTCTGAATTCAACATTTGTCAACTTGATAAATAAGCTAAGCACGGACGTCTAAATTTACAAGGATTTCAGAAAGTAAAGTACCTTTGTGGAACTCTGCTTGGAGGCAAAGCACCAATCCTTGGCTTGGTTGTCAGAAATACTCTTGGATGGCTCTGAAACACGAGATTGAGACGTTGGGGGGACATAGCGCACGTTTTCAAGCTGATGAACAGCGGCATCTTGTGGTGAAGGGAGCTCCGGTGGATTGTACTGTAGATGGACTCCAAAAAGCATGTACCTGGTACCACCGTTTGTAGGAGCAAGAGGAACGTCGTTTCTTTCTTTCAGTTCCAAAACTCTCCAATTCTGGGACGGTAAATGTGGACTATCAACATTTGGTGGAGAAGTTGGATATGACTTTGCCGGTGATTTAAGTGCATCCATTTCGCTAACACCTCTGTCAACGTCTTCTTGGCCTTGCAAGACGTCCGAGTGACTTTGAGGTGCATCATTGTCGGACTTACTTGATGAGCTTGTTACTGTAAGAAACAGAGTTAAGTCAAGACGAGAATCCACAAACAAACTGGTAATTGATTTCAATTTCCTCTTAACTAGGGATGTTTCAACAAATAATTTAGGCCACAATGAACGGTTAAAAGAGAACACCGACCATCCTTAAACATGCTATTAAGCGCAGGCAACGATAAGTTCGGCATTCGCGGCCTTTTTGGTGGCCGTAGAAGAGAAGTGTCCTTTTGTATCGGTTCCACTGGCTCAATGTCCCAAGGAGACACTTGCTCTGGACGCACATATCCATTGTTTTTGATATCCCATTTTACCTGAAAGAGATCACGTGTTGTTGATATAAATTGAATAGAATCTATGCTAATGATCTAAAAGCGTTCAGGATGCAGAGAGAACTTTTACCTTCAAACTTCTCCAGTCTGAATTGGGCCACTTAGTGGGATCAATATCGTCAGAACCAACAATAGTGCCCTCAAATCTGCATATCATAGTTGCGGGTTTCTAAATGATACCAGTGAAGGACATACTTTGAAATACTGAACTCAAAGACAATAACTATGCACTTCTGTGCTTGCTGGACAGCTAAGCCCTTTGGCATGCCACTTGATCTCACACAATTGAAATAGCAACAAATGAATAACTCGTAAGACTAAATCCGATAGGGTCACTCAAACGGTTCAATAAGGCTTCGTACCTTTGTTCTGCACATTCGTCTCCTTCAAATACCATTCTGAATCTGGTGCCAACTGAGTAGTCAAATTTTGCGGACTTCAAGTAGTGATCATAAGGGATGATAAACCCAGCAGGACTCGTCCTGAAAGAGATAATAACATTGTCCCTTTTTTAATATTAGCACTACAATATGCTCCAGATTAACTTTGGGGACTATGACCCCCTCATTTGAAATGATAATGCCACATATTTTTGAAACTTCTGAATTTACTAGCAAAGGATATGGATGAAGTTATTATAGTCATGCATTGTATTTATAGCATTAGATTCCATCATAAAGAAACAAATGCCTGCCATTTTGTTATTAATCATTGTTTGGTAGAAAAGAAATTTTCTGTTGTATTTTTCAATTCCCGTTTTCAGTTTTTTGTTTCTATTTTTCTTTTAAATAAAAACAAATATATGTTTTGTTGTTAATATTAATGTAGTTATATTTTTAATCACTGATAATAATTATATATTAGATAAAAATTAAAGATAATTTTTAAATTAAATAAATTTATTTAATCTCATATATAATATTTATTAACAAATTATTAATAAAATTATGTTATTTTAATAAAATAAATAATTTATAAATTAAAATTTTATTTATAAATTAATATTTATTTGAGATATATTTTAATAATTAAATCAAATTTTATTTGAATATTTATATATTTTAAATTTAATTATACTTATAAATAATTATTAAAATTTAATTACATATAATTTAACTAAAAATTAAATAAAATTAAATTATTCATAATTTTTATTTATTTAATATATAATCTTGAATTAAATTATTCATAATTTTATTAATAATTAAATAATTAAATAATATATATTTAAATCATAATAAATCAGATTATAAAAAAAACATAAACAGCAAACAAAAACTACTTTTTATATTTTCATAATCTTTGAAAATAAGAAGAAACTAAAACTAAAAACAGAAATTAAAAACTCAAACAAACAGGTAAATAAAAAAAACTAAAAACAATAATGGTAACAAATACCCCCTTAACCTTACAGATATTTAACCAAAAAAATCAGCATGCACTTAATTTACCACTATAGACCTCTACTTAGAGAGGGGAAGCAGTACCACACCCTTCCGTGCCCGTTGGTCTGCTCCCCTATGCATTCCAGTGAAACTTATATGGTAAGAAATCCTAGTAATCAAACAATTTACTACCTTAAATATCAAAAAAAGTTGCATCTAAAGACTATACCAAGGATGATAGTAGACTGTGAACATGGTTCCAGTAGAAATGGCATAGTATGCACTGGCAAGAACACCATGTTGCATGCCAGGCCCAGATAAGATATTTGTTACTGCATTGCTCTGTTGTTTCATTGCTCGCCGAATCCCAACGCGCAGTTCTCCATTTTGTCCTCTGTTTTGTAGTCATGCATTCACAAAGTCAAAGTCACCTTTAAATATGAACGTTGCGAGGTTCTAACATATGACTTTGAATCAAATTTATAACCGGAGAGAATAAAAGAGAAAGAACCTCAGGAAGATAAGTGCATCCCCAGGAACAAGCCTCTTCGATGTCACAAATGTGCTCCACCCGCTTGTAAGGAGGTGCCTCTTTGGTCGACCTTTAGTCGTTTTAACAAAAAAGAAAGGCAGTTAGACTGTTCGACGAAAGCAAAATGAAAGGACTTGAAGCAAGTACTTCATGTGATTACTTCATTTCTTCAACACCATACCAAAAGGATAGAAACTAGAATAAGACTCCGGAGAACAAAGATGCTAGGATTAATCTTAATTCTAAATGATTAATCCTTAATAGATACTATGAAGATAAAAGTCTTTTGTATTATAGTGACAAGGTATTAAAAACTTTTGAGGCTCAGATGAGTTTAAAATAGTTACCGCGAAATATATGTCGAAAGCGCCATACACACCCATGCAAGTCCTTAGCAAGAAGATCCTGATGTGGAGGTAGCTGATTCATGTCCTGCACAAGCAGGTATCTGGTCAAAAAAGCTGCTCCTTCTTATCCTCTCATTGATGATCATATCGTATGGAAACAAGAGAAAAAGCATAAAAGACTCAATCTAATCTGACATATGATTTCGAACTACAGCCAGTACTCTGTTAGAAAGCATAAAAGACTTAATCTAATCTGACATACGAGATCGAACTACAACCAGGATTCCGTTAGGAGTTCTATTACAGTCATGTAGGAGCAGACTGATGATTTATGTAGTACTTTATACAATCAATCCAACAAGATTTGTGTTGCAATTATGGCACATTCATCATGTTGTCGTCCAGTAAACTAGAGCAAGTATATTAACCAAAGGGGGAAGGGACTCGTCAGCATGGCGCCTTGGAACAGAGAATCCACCGTGCGTGCCAGTGTCGGAACGGGTCAACTTTTTGTAGAAGGACCGCACTTGAGTAATCTCAGGTGAAGACTGGAAACTTCCATCGTTCCCTGAGCTTCTCTCGTTTGTCTGCAGACAAACAATTTATTACATCTGAGGTGAAAAGGTGTTCAAATCGCCAAAACGTAAATGGAAGTTTGAATAAAATTATCTCCACATACCAATGTCAATGCACAATTTAACCAACACCTCTCTAACTAACCTCTACAACTGGAAGCAAAGTTATTTGTGCAAACACCTCATCAGTTCTAGCTTCAGCCTGAAAGTTGACAAAGATGATCCAAGTATTAAAAAGCACTGTAACTGCAACAAAATAGCAAGATATGGAGAATCCACTTGACCAATCATTTATCTCCATCTCAAGAAATTGTTGGAAGGGGGAAACTGAAGTGATGCAGATAAGCAAAGGCTTACCTTCAGCTGAACGTTGATAACCTTGCAGAGGATTTTATAAGGCAGGTCATAGGAGGGCATTTCCATTTTACCATCTTGGTCAGTGTATGCTTCAAGCTGCCATAAATAAGGGCACCAACAAAACTCAAGACTTTGAAGCCTATTTAATTAAGTCTACCGAAAAAAAGTTACGAATGAATTGTGCTCGTATAATACAGTCCTGTTATTTTCCTCATCTATAGCTGATTCAGAACAAGGGGAAATAGATTCGATTCCATTGAAACAACAGATGAGTTCAAGCCCACTTTAAGAGGATAAAGGGCTTCAAGGAGCCGTTGGAATGGACTGCTTATCCGACGGTGAAGTATTAAGAAATTACAAAAGCGTTCATAAAAAGTAACGAAAGGGGGATGTCAAAGGACATAACCTGTTCAATATGACCTTGGAGAAAGTAGAAAACCACCTCCCCGACCCGCGGAACGTACACCAGAGATCCCGCACAAGCACGCCACAGCTCAACGTACATATCATCTTTGTTCCCTGAGACGATGAAATTATTCCGTTATCAACAAGACCAAACTGATAAGAGATTTTGAAATGATCGCTTCCATAATAAAATTAAGATGAAATGAAATTCCTTGTCCATCGAATTTAAAAGGAAAGGCGTTGAACATTAATGACCAACTTAGCAGTCAAAACATCATCACAGCGGAATGCAATGAACACATCAACATAGGTACTTTAAAGTAACGAAGAAGGTATGCAAGTGCCACGTCACCGTGGACATTGTTAGGAGGAGGCGAGCGATGGTTGATTAATCCCCTGGTTTGACCACCACCCCCAGTAGCTGATCTCTCCGTTTTGTTCCGCGATACACTTTTCTTTCCCATATCTCTCTTTCTCTTTCTGCAAAAATAACAGAGCCGTTCTGGTGTTTTCTCTAAGGACTCGGAATATTGAAAAATAACCTACCAGAACAAGAATGGAAGATGATGAAGAGCGAGAGTAAAAGAGAAGTGTACGATACGTGTAGTCAGTTAAATCTAGAAGAAGACAAAAGTAGACAGACCTCCCTGCAAAAATCAGGTGATCACAGTATATGAACCCCACAGAACATGCAACGCGGCACTACTCAACTTTCCACGCACATCGAACAAACTCCGTCAGTCTCTTCTTTTATACGAGGTCTTTGGTTCTTTGAGAGTGAAAAAATAACAATGTAAAAAGAAACGTAAGCTTCGTAATGATTGAAGTGCACTGGGGAGGAGGGATGAGGTAGTGACGACGGTGCTCGTGTGTGTTTTGCTCACCGAAATTACTAATAACTCATCACCAGCTCTCTCTCTCTCTCTCTCTCTCTCTCTCTCTCTCTCTCTGGTGTCTCAGTTTTGCAGTAGGGTAAATAGTGGGTAGAGCAAGGAGGCCACGGCAAGCGTCTCTTTATTCGTGGGTTTTGGCTTCGGCGATAACTGCTACTTCGGCGTCCGATTATTCCTATGGGGCTTTTACTTGTCGTCACACAACAACTATATATGGATCGCTCCGTCCCTGGCCTCTGTCCTTTTATTTTATATCTAAACATCGCTTTCCATGTCACCCCTCTATATCTTCACAAGGTCACGCCTAGGAGAGTTCAAATAGCGGTCTTGATGTTTGAAGCTTGCATTGTTTTCTTCCACTTTTCTAAGTGAATTATTTCCATGAACCTATTGAACATTTTATTTATCAAAAGCAAATCCGCTGTTGATAATATTTTACATATACCGGGTAAATTCTTGGTGATTTTAACAGTATGTAAATTATGAAGTTTTGATATAATAACTTAAAATTATAAAATTTTGATATATACTGTAGAGATTCGATGATAAGTAACCTTAGCCCTATTTCATAGAAAGATTGTTTTTAATAGACTCAAATATAATATTATTAGATACATTGATATAAATAATAAATTCAAAAATTTTAAAAAGCTCAAGTACTTGTCATATTAATATTAGAAATTGACGATTATATCGTCCCACATTTTTTATACGGGTGATTAAATTGGTGGAAGTAAAGTTTTGGCTAAGGAATCTTCAGCAATGGATTCTGAATTTTGGGATTTTATGATTAGTTATCTTATTCATATCACTAAATGATATCTCATATCTTAATCCAAAGTGAAGCTAATTGGTCTCATTGTCTATGCAAGTGTAAGTAGATAAGGGATGGTAAAACAAGGCCAAAATGAAGTTTCTTCTATACTATTCTTATATTAAGGAAATAGGTTTTGTTTTGTAGCAATGAATTTGGTAGACCCACATAAAATTAGTCTGTAGAAAATCTAATAACAAGGTTTAAATGAAAAAAGGACGCTGCGGTGCCGACCTGCAGAGGATGCATGATGTGGGAAGACAAGAGATGTGAGCCTGACTTTGTTGTCTTTTGTGTCGTCTAGGAAAGATGATTGGACAAGGAATGACCTGGACCCACCCGTCCA
The DNA here is from genome assembly GCA_027478495.1 of Erythroxylum alaternifolium. Lineage (NCBI taxonomy): Eukaryota > Viridiplantae > Streptophyta > Magnoliopsida > Malpighiales > Erythroxylaceae > Erythroxylum > Erythroxylum alaternifolium. Next base: position 16,685,130 of record JANIIA010000004.1, on the reverse strand, counting down.
ACTGGCCCATATTAACACGTGTGCCAATGGCAGTCTCTGTCATTGAATGTTAATGTTTGAGCTGTGAGTTCCTTTTGTTTCAAATTTTGGGTTTTGTCGATCACAAGGTTTTGAACTTATTCTTTTAGCTCTTTATGCCCGTTGAGGAAAAGTGTACGTAGTCATTAAAATGATTAAAACGCCTTAATCATCCATTGCTTAGGGGATGCAATCATTGTTTGTATTTTTATGTTTTAATGACCCAAAACGTCCACGATATGAAAGCGACGGGCTGTGACCGCCGATGGACTGGCGTACAAGCTGATCGTATGTCCCATCCCGTACAATACATCAAAAAGAAGGCACAGACCTTCGTGGTTTTTACTTCAGACCAGTGCTCCTGGCATTTGCCTCGGCGTATTTCGTGTGTACTTTCCTAATAAGACTTCTCTCTTTCGTTATGATGCTGATTTAAATTTACACGATGATATGGTTTAGTTTGACAGTGAACACAAATATGCTCGATGGTTCTCAACACTGATGGTTTTGAGTTCAGATTTTCTGATTCTTTTTAAAGATGTTATCATATTATGTGCATAGTTAATATAGAATATTGGTGCACGTGCAACCATTAGAGAGATTGATTAGGACAAAAGGCCAATTATTGGCATGGGAATGGGATATGTCATTTAGCTAGTTCGGTTGGTACATCAAATCCAGTGCCTAACCGAGTCAAAAGTTGCAGTTCTGCATCCGTGATCAACTAGGAGCGAGGGGAAAGAGCGACGATGGGCACTAGACATTGTTAGAGCAAATAATTACTAAGTGGTCATTTGCTGAGTTTTTAGAGGGTGGGTAATTTTTTTTAATAGGTATTTAGTTGTAAAATAAAAAAGTAATTTTTTATTTTTTATTTTTTAGCAGCTGAATTAAATCTTTTTAAGAAGTTTAAATTTGGATCTTCTCAAATCAGAACCTCAATTAATAACTTATTTTTAGTCCATTTTACTCTTATATTTCACAAACACATCTTTACGTTTACTTTTAGATTTATATAATATTATTTGACTTTTTTTATATGTTTTAATTTTTTTATATTAGTTTTACTTATGTTATAATCCATACAAAAAAATTTGGTTAGATATATTTTTACTTATGTTTTATATGATTTAAAATTATATAATAATTAATATATTGTGCTTTGCATATTCTTTAATATATTTTAAATAATATTTATATATATAAATAATTTTTATTACAAAATAAAATATAGTTAAAATTAAAATTATTTTTATTTTTATATTATCAAATAATATATTATATGAAGCTTTTTTAAAAAAAAAATTTAAATAACAGCTAAACAATTAACTAATTTTTAAAAAAAACTCTTATGAATATACGCTCGTCAAAACACGGAGTAAATGTCAAATGATCGTTGCCAAAGCAATGCACCTATTGGTACTTGTGCAGATAGTTGTTGGAGGTCTGACGAGCGAGTTGAGTAATTATTGGAGAAAATGCCAAAATGGTTAGCGAGTAACCCTTTCGTACGGGAAAGATCAGCGCCGGAAGTGAAGAGGAGCTGTGTCTTGTGCAGCGACAATATTTCTCGAGCATGAGCAAATCAAATAGAATTAAGGCATGATTGAAGTGCTCAAATTTACCAAAATGTGAAAAAAAAAAGGGCTCAAACTTGAACTTCTTATAGTTTATTTGTATTTTTAAATAAAAACAAATACTTGTTTAACTATAAGTATCAATTTAATTATATTTTATTAATAATAATAATTACAAATATGATAAGACTTAAACATAAAATAATTTTTATAAATAAATAAATTTATTTATTTTAATCTCTTAGATAATATCTATTAATAAACTATTAGTAAATTATTATATTTTACTAAAATAAACAATTTAATAATGATAAATTTATTTTAAATTAATATTTATTTGTTAATATATTTTTAATTATTAAAGCAAAATTTATTTGGAATTTATATATTTTGGAGATATTTTAAATTATATTTATTAAGTAATTATTACATTCAAATTATTTTAAACTTCAAAATAATCATAAAAATTAAATTAAATTATTCATAATTTTTATTAATAATTAATATTAAATATTCAAATAAAATATATTTCATTGATCGTAGATTATAAAAAAACAAAAAACCACTTTTTATAGTTAAAAGTTATAAAAATGGGAAAAACTAAAACAAAAAATATAAACAAAAAAACACAAACAAATATGAATTTTTTACTAAATTTAAAAACTAAAAAATTAAAAATTAAAGTGGAAAGAAATTGACCTTAAATTTTGTCTGTTAAATCTTAACTCAATCTTTCTTTTCAAATTTTCAAACAATTTTACATAAAATTTTAAATGCATTACTCGCACCTTTATTTAAATATTGCATTCACTCTCAACATGTAAGCGTTTACTATAATTCAAATAAAAATAAAAACTATATAATCAAATCAAATTGTTATTATTATTTATAAAAATAATGCAAAGAAAATTCAAGAAACCTCCATTCTCTAAAATAAATTCTCAAAAACTCCTTATCCAGGGCTCTTTATGATAAAATTTTCATAAAGTTTTAAAACTGTGTTTAAACAAATGATTGAATGAATTGCTCACTAAAATGAACAACATAAAATATTTTTATATATGCTTACAAGAATTTAATAATCAAGAAAGATAGAAACTACTACTTCCACTAAATCCACTTACTTTATAAGAAAGTTACACTTTTTTAGCACTACAAGAAATGAATTTGGCGACGGAAATTACCGTCGGAAAGAAATATCGAAGAAATGATTATTGGTAAATTTAGCGACGAAAGCTTATGTATCTGTCGGAACCCATTAGCGACAAAATTTTGGATTCCGTTGGTAAGTTAAAGAAAATTTACTGATGGATTTATAAAATTCTGTCGCTACTTTGTGGACAGAATCTCATTATTCCTTCAGTGAATTTGCCGGTGATAAATCGTATGTCTGTCGATAAAGTTGTCAACGGATATATATGTTTCCTTCACTAAATTTACTGACGGAAACATTAACCATCGCTAAATTTTTACCAACGGAGTGATATATTATGTGGGTAACTTACTGAAGGATTTATTTATTCCATCACTAATTAGCGTTGGAATGGTATTTACCGACGGAAGTTATTGTCCCATTGCTAATTAGCGATGAAATATTATAGTTCTATGGGGAAATTTAACTTTGATAAATGTCTACTCTCATTTCTCACTTCCTACCCGAGTTTTCTATTCATAATTTTATACTTTTTTGTATATTTAATTTCTATAAATAATATAACATTAATTGATAAATACTAGTAAATATTATCCTGATTGTTAATATAATAAAAAATTAAAACGTACATGGATAAGTAATCATTGTAATTAACTGTAAATAAAGAATTTATACAAAACTTAAGTGTAGCAAAGCATCAAATACATTTACTTATTCAGGTGGTGAAGGCAGATGCTCTGACTACTACGATGAGATATTGTCCCTCCCTTTCAATTGATCTATCTCAATATGGAGTTGGGCTATGTACTCTATCGACTGTTGCAACTGAGCTACCAACCTCTCCATTATGTTCTTAACCTGGAGGACTCTCTCATTTGATGTGAACCACCTACTAGTCCAGTTGTAGTGGATGTAGATAATTGCGAATAACATGTGTTCAATGAACTTAAGTTGAAAATCCTTCTACGGCGGTCCCTACTACCCACTGCATCAAGATACGCCTGATTCTCATCAACAATTTCAGAGTTCTGAGATTGTCGTTCAATGTTTTCTTATATTTGGCTATATCATTATAATTGTTTATGTTAGTAAGTCATAACTTTTTAAGAATTAATATTATAGATTTTACATACATGAACTTGTTTGCATCGGGTGTCGATGAAAGTTGTATCGTCATACTTTTTGGTGTACGCTTCCTGCCAATAGATTTTTCCTGCATCAGAATAAATTTTTATAAGTGAACTACAATTTACAAAAATTTCAACAGAATTTTCTCTATTTTTGTGATACTTACTCCCTATTAGACCAAAAAAATTTAACTCAAGAACATAATTATTAATGACACTAGACATTTATAACATTATTATTCTCCATAATGCACATATATTTTATTTTAAATTTCATATATCAAATTTCATACATCAAAGTACAAAAATCAAGATATAAGTGTAAAGTTTTGATACTTACAAGTTGAAGTGCATGCTTCTAGTAGGTCAAAGATCTTCTAGTGTGTACGGGTCGGCTCTCTCCATCTGGTCCTCCATGTCTGTTGGCAGAATTGTGCTCTGAAATGAATATTGTCTCCGGTGATACCCAATATTGTTGCCAACGACTCCATATTTTTTCAGATATATATGGTGATCGAACACCATTCTTGTGTATCGAAGTAAGAAAGTCTCTATAACATATATGAGCTCGCTTCTCCCATACATTATAAGTTACAACATCAAATTTTGGATCCCAATTTAAAAACAAAAAACAAAAAACATACTATAAGTACTTATAAACAACAATATTTATCTAATTAATGTATAAAATTAGTTAAAATAAAAAGATTAAAGAATATATTTTGTTTACCTCAAACTCTTGATAATAAAAATTCTTTGTCAACTGAGAGATTTTTTCCATATATAACCCTCAAGATCTATCATCTCCTTAAAATTAGATGAGATATTTCTTGAGCACGTTCCATATGGAACCAACCTAATGTATAAATTATTTCAGATCATTTTCAAATTAAAACCTATAATTTCAATATAAACTTATGATGTCATGTATTACAAAATTTTTAGAATTTTACTTACAAATTGTTGACAATTGTGATATGCGTTCTTCCATCAACTCCCTTAGCCTTAGGTTGGAGATCGCCTCCTTCATCCACAACATTTATCTTTGATATTTCTGTCAGTATAGGGCTGGTGGATGGTATAGCAACAGGTATAAAAGGTCATATCTCATCTAGATGTGCAGTAAGATCTGCAAAATGTGATCCTTCACTTGGAAATGCATTGGCTTCTTCAAATAGTTGTAACCTAGACCTTAGCCGCATCATATCATGTTTTCTCTTTGGTGACATTTTTAATATAAAATTCACATTTTATTAAGTTTTCTAGTAATATAACGATATAAATTCAATATATAATAATATATTGTCGATGCAATAATAGATTTATTCATATAATATTTTATTACAAACACAAATTAATTGTTATCAGCACTTAATCGTAAATCAAAATTATCATCATCATCTTCTTTTTTCGAAAAATTAGAGTCAAACTCAGGCTCCTCTTCAGATCTCTTGTCTTCCTCAACATCTCCAGATGAAATTTCAACATATTCATTATTTGGATCGTTCAAAGGTTCATTCTCTTCATATGTTACACGTGCATTTATTTCATAAACATCTTCCTAAAATGCTTCACTTTCAATTATCTTATTTTTTCCTTTTTCATGTAATTCAAAAACACCTCTAGGTTTTACTTTACAAATGAACAACTAATATGATCTATCTCGTCGTAAGCTGAAAAAAGGGACATAATACACCTGGATAACTTGCATCGCCAACACGAAAGGTTCAAACTTTCTAAATCTTCTTCGCTGGTTGATTTCAACTAGATTGTATCGACTGTGCACTTTTGTTCCAACATTACTAGTTAGACCAACCATTCACCCTTAAATATCGCACTCTATTTATTATCAATGTAGGGTACTCAATTTCAAATATCTCAATAATTTTACCATATTAATCCATCAATTCTCCTTGTATGCAAACTCCACTATTTACTGTTGCCATATTATGACTATGATATTCTATATGAAATTTGTATCCATTAACAAAATACACTGGATACGATTTAACAGTTTGCAAAGGTCCTTTTCCAAGATCACATATGAACTTATTCTCTATTGGATTTTTTGAGACCTACATAAAAACAATTTATCATATTAAATAGTATAATGTCATCTAATCACTTTGATTTGATAATTCAACCATTTCAATTATTACAAGTGAAACTTACATACTTCTCGAACCATCGAGGATATTATCTTTCAACTTCTTTATTGATATCTTCCTGTGTTGTTTTGGGCATTAGCTCGCGTAACCATTACTTGTATAATCTAAAAATATTATTATGTATTTTAGTTGTGAACAACAGTAACTTCGAAAACTCAAATAATCTATTTCAAGATCAACTTAAACTTACTGCATGAAAGGTTGAACCTCTTGACAATTCAATAAAATATAACCATGAGCAGCCTCTATTTCTTCTACTGTTAACATTCTTCTTATTGAACGTCTATATGTTCATTCTAGATATGTGAAAAATGGATAAGTTACCATCAATATCACCCGTTTCTCCCCTATCGTCATTACAAGGAACTCTTCTTTCTCTTGTGTTCATGTGCGACTTAAAATAATGTGAACAAAATGTACTTACTTCCTCTACTAAATAAGCATTACATATCGAACCTTCAACTTTAGCCTTGTTTTTGACGTTTTTCTTCAAGTGATGCAAATACCTACATTAGAAATAGGGTTATTACAATTCTGTGATAAAAACATGCTATAACTTTTATTTAAATATTAACTATAATTACCTCTCAAACGGATACATCCATTGATTTTAAACCGGACCAGTAAGTTTAGCCTTACGTGCTAAATGTACAGGTAGATGCTCCATATAGTCAAATAAGCTTAGAGGGAAAAACCCTTCCAATTTGCACAAGATAACTAAATTTTCCTTTCTAGTTTTTCTATTTCATCCAATTTTATTTCAGATGATATTAAGCTTTTGAAAAACAAACTTAATTCTGTTATAGCTTCTCAAACCTTATCCGGTAGCAACTCCTGAAATGCAATTGGAATTAGCCTTTACATAAACATATGGTAGTCATGAATTTTCATCCCAGCTTTGTGAGGGGAAGGAGGTGTTTGTACTATCTTATTATGAACTTTTGTTTGTTGCGTCTCAATGGATGATTTGGAGGAAGAAATTTCCTGTGGTTGTCACACTAAGATGTTTAGCCCCGTTAAGAAGATAAAAAGTACCAGAATCATTGTTACAATAAGGACAAGCCAATTTTCCTGTTGTGCTCCATCCAAACGACATAACATACGTAGGGAAATCACTAATAGTCCACATCAAAGCTGCTTTCAATAAAAAAAAATTGTTTAACAGACACATCATGTGTCTCCCCACCAAATTCCCAAAGATGATACAATTCAGAGACCAATGGTTATAGGAAAACATCAATTTTATACTTTAGATTTGTAGACCCTTGCACAATCACCGTTATGAACATATATGTCTCATTTATACACATCCATAGAGGAAAATTATAAGGAGTAATTATGATTAGCCATGATGAATATTGTTGGCTAGATTGACTAAAAGGTTGGAATCTGTCTGTCGACAATTCCAACATAACATTTCGACTTTCAAATGCAAACTCAAAATGAGTGTTATTGAAATGTTTCCATGCTAGTACATCCAATGGATGACTCATTATTCTAACTTCTCATTTATGCAAAACTGTTACTTAAAAAAGTGATTTCATAGATAGTATCATTTATTTCCCCTAATTTTACAGAACATGTAATCTTTACTTTACAAAACATCCCCTAATTTTTTACAGGTCCCTTACCATTTTCCCTCCAATTTTAAACCAACCTATCTGACCGTATGAGTTCACAATTATACAACCTGAACATATATAAGTATCAGTCAAATAAAACAATATGTCATCCAAGCACTATAGTAAGTGACATTGTTTACACCTGTGAATCAAGAAAGCAAGTTTTCGCTGTGACTTTTAGGCTCATAGAATTTTTCACCGATAAGCCTTATAGGAGCTACATCATGGGTTTCTAACCTATATATCATCCTAGGGGTTTATTATGCCTTAAATAATCCATAATTATACAAACTCATCTAACATGTAGTAAATACTTATATAATTCATACATCTAGCCATCAATCATTCTAACAATATTCCAAAACAACAACATACAATACCAAGATAACTATATTTGCATTAATCACCAACAAGTTGATTTCCAAAGTTTGATTTTAAATAAGCAATATAGTACATGGCATTGTTACACCATATGAATTGAAAAAGCAAGTTTTCGTTGAGACTCTTAGGCTCATGAAAGTTTTCACTAATAAGTCTCATGGGAGCTACATCATGGTTTTCAACCTATATACCATCTTAGAGGTTTATTATGCAAAGAATTGTCATGTCAATTACGTCAATTTCTTATGTTAATACTAAGTTTAAATTAATCACCTACAAGTTCAAGTCTTTATATTTCAATTTAAACAATGCCCACACATAAACATGTAATCTATTAAAC